>CM019063.1:554077034-554220216 GCA_009667805.1 Leptobrachium leishanense
TGTGGTCTCTGTTCACCCAATTTGGGTTCATTTCAAGCTATTGATGCTGTCTTTTGCTTTTCCTTATCACTTTTGAACAAAAAATATTCAAGACAAATTTGGGGTCAAAATTGAAATTTTTATTAGCATACAGGGATAGATTAGCTACTTATTGCTACTTATCTGGTGCGTTTTAATTTTGTATTGCATTGTCTATTATGGTTGCTGTATTTAACTTTTGAATTACTTGAGACTTTAATATAAAGTTCTCCATATATAAATACTAATTGTCAAAAGTCTAACTGGGACCTTTTGAAACCTACTAGCACAATCTGCTTGTCGTGTTTTATAACAAGCAAGCTGGTTATATCTGTTTATTTCCATTGCGTACAACACGGATGTCCCTTCTTTGTAATACAAGAGGTCTATTGGAATCAGTCCAGATTGTATTTAAACAACTCTTGCATTGTTTGTTTTTCACGAACTTTACCCATTATAGCTGTGTAATTAATTAAAATACTGGCATAGTGTCTATTGGGATTCACAGTGAGAATTATTCCTAATTTTACTAGAATCACCTCTACTAACTGTCAGGTATATTGTAATGGAAAAGTAAAATGGATGCCTGTAGCCATCTTGTTTTAATGTAAAGTCTTTTCTCTCTCAATTTTTGTCTAGTTTTAGAAATAGACAGAGATTTTTTATTAGTTCATGGCTAGGTGAACCATAAGAGTTATAGGTGTTTTTATAATTGCTATAGACGATAAAATGTCTTTATTTGATATAATGCTGAGCTAAGTGCCAGACATGTCATATTTAAATTTATTGGTTTGTTTTATCAAGTCCTTGAATTAAAGATATTTTTCTTTTTTGGGTATAGAAACATATTTAAAATCTCTATGCAAGTGTATAAATATATTCACAAAATATATTTTTATAATCAAAATATTCTATATATTTACAGTAGATAGTAGATGCTCCAAATATTTGTAGCGTATACAGTGGCAAGAAAAAGTATGTGAACCCTTTGGGATTACGTGGAGTTTTGCATGAACTGGTCATAAAATGTGCTCTGATCGTCATCTAAGTCACAACAATTTGATAAACACAGTCTGCTTAAAATAATACAACACAAACATTATATGTTTTCATGTTTTCATTGAACAGAACACGTAAACATTCACAGTGCAGGGTGGAAAAAGTATGTGAATCTTTGGACTTAATAACTGGTTGACCCTCCTTTGGCAGCAATAACCTCAACCAAACGTTTCCTGTAGTTGCAGATCAGACCTGCACAACGATCTGGAGTAATTTTGGACCACTCCTCTTCACAAAACTGTTTCAGTGTAGCAATATTCTTGGGATGTCTGGTGTGAATCGCTCTCTTAAGGTCATGCCACAGCATTTCAATCGGGTTGAGGTCAGGACTCTGACTGGCCACTCCAGAAGCGTATTTTGTTTTGTTGAAGCCATTCTTTTGTTGAATTACTTGTATGCTTTGGGTCATTGTCCTGTTGCATCACCCATCCTCTGCGGAGCTTCAGTTGGCGGACAGATGGTCTTACTTTTTCCTGCAAAATGTCTTGATAAACTCTGGAATTCATTTTTTCCATCAATGACAACAATCCGTCCAGGCCCTGAGGCAGCAAAGCAGCCCCAAACCATGATGCTCCCTACACCATGTTTTACAGGTTTTGATGTTGGTGTGCTGTGCCTTTTTTTCTCCACACATAGTGTTGTGTGTTTTTTCCAAACAACCCAATTTTGGTTTCATCTGTCCACAGAATATTTTACCAGTAGTACTGTGGAACATCCAGGTGCTCTTTTGCAAACTTCAAACCTGCTGCAATATTCTTTTTGGACAGCAATGGCTTCCTCCGTGGTTTCCTCCCATGTACTCCATTCTTGTTTAATGTTTTCCTTATTGTAGATGTGTCAACAAAAATGTTAGCATGTGCCAGAGATTTCTGTAAGTCTTTAGCTGACACTCTAGGATTCTTCTTTACCTCATTAAGCATTCTGTGCTGTGCTCTTGTAGTCATGGAATAACTATAGTTGTTCTTTGTTTAAACTAAGATAGTGAATTGACTCCTGACCCAAGATAAGGGAATTAAAATTAATTTGTGAAATTATATTTGAAGAGGAACACTGCCCTCTTGAGGCATAGTAAATATTATACAGTTTAGGATGTAGGGACAGACAATAAACAAAAATGAAACGTGAACCCCGTCGCTCAGAGCACCCAAAGTGCAGTTCCCAAACTACACCAGATACAATAGGAAATAAACAAGGGACAGGTGCTCAGCGCTCACGCGCTCACAATATAGAAAAAAAATCTTATATTTCTTGAAGGTGCATACATACATACGTGTATATGTTCTGATATTCAATAAATGTGACAGTTCATAGTTGTGATGTAAGGTTCATCAAGATATTCCTAGGAGAGAAGAAAATATGTACAATAGTGAAGTCCAGCTTTCACAGTAAGTAAAGGAAAAGGGGGGATGGACCCACTCACACTTTCAGGAGCCTCGTTAGGCTCGATCACCTCACCTGCGGGTGTTTCAATCGGCTCACCTGATAGCCCTCAGCGGTTTGCCCATCGTGTAGCCCTGGTGTCCTTTAGGAATCCCGGTGGTCCACAGGTCAGACTTATAATTCCAAGGCCTGTGTGAAAGAATTGTGGAGCTGACTCTCTGCTTCTCTGTGAACGTCAAAAGGATTGAAAAGGAATACAATATATTAAATATATATATGTTTTTATCCGGTTATTGATTATTATATTTTTCGAAGCAAAACACATACAATTAATAGAATTTCGGAGAATTTCTAGGAAATATAAACGATTAATATTTATGTCCCATATAAGTTTCTTAATTGAATATATCTTCGACATAACTATGCTATGGCAACATATCTATAGACTACATAGGCTGCATTTGTTTCTATATGAACCAAGATCTACAATTTTTTTGGTGCATAGTATATTTTTCTGAACGTGTTTTCACAATTCATTGGGTTCAATCTCCGCACTGTGTTACCAAGCAACCAATTGATATATGGTAATTAAGCTTGCCACAAAAGGTCAGGTCACATATAGTTATTGGCTACCAATTTTAAATCCTTAACACTACCAGCTATGTAGATGTAACGTCACAGTAATGCATTGTAATCTATCAAAGTTATTTATCCTCTAGTGCTATCCATGGAGCCGTACTATATTTAACTATTTGTTGCAATCACTAAGGCTGGGGTCAGACGAGCGTGATTTCTACGGACTGTACGTCCATGCAGTACGGACATCGTCAGTACGGATGACGCAGTAGTGGTCACACAGTCCGTTTTTTCACTGAAGTTATTTTTTGACGGATGTAGGAGGGAAAAATAAATTACAATGAAAAAACATTCTGTCCGTCAAAAATGCTGGACGTATAAATGCAGTCCGTCTGACCATGCTCCATCACTCACATACAAAGCTATGCAGACGTTGTGGACGTGGCGCACTCTGCACGTCCGTTCTAGCAGTATTACGTTCTTGTCTAACCTGCGTCCGTTTGCCGCGGCCGTTGTGCGTCCGCAGTTCAGTGCGGACGTACTTCATGTGTCAGGCTCCAATGGACATTCTTTCATGCTATCACGGACGTACTTTTAGGCGCAATCACGGACGTGAACACTACGCTCGTCTGACCCCAGCCTTATGCTTGATCTATGGAGCATTAGTGTTCCATCATCTCTCCAGACAGCACCTCTGTTACGGAGTACACAACTCATAACCTATTAATCAACTACCCAGTGCAATTTTGTATATTCATATGATAATGTTGTTGTAATAATTGTATAATTGTATTTTGGCATTTTCCAAATAAAAAAATATAACTTTTAATTCTAACCTATTTCTAGTTCTGGGAGTGGTTTTTCCACTTTGTAACTTTCATGTCTGCATTAATTATACTGCAGAGAGGCGCTTCCCAGCAGTGTGTGGATTCATATGCTGCATTAATTATACTGCAGAGAGGTGCTTCCCAGCAGTGTGTGGATTCATATGCTGCATTAATTATACTGCAGAGAGCCGCTTCTGTCCAGTATTTTTATAGGAAAATAAAATGGATGCCTGTAGCCATTTTGTGTAATATTCATTCATCCATATTCTTTCTTATAAAACATTTTTTTCTCTTGAATTACCTTTCACCTACTAAGCCATGTCAAAAGAGAGATATATTTATCTGTTTTATCAGGAGTCCTTGAGTAAAATATATTTTCTTTAAGGTTTAAGAGCCACATCTATTTACAAATATATATTTTATGTATCCAATATAGAAACATAGAAACATAGAAAAATGTCGGCAGATAAGAACCTTTCGGCCCATCTGGTCTGCCCAATTACATGGATACTTTACCTGGATTTATCTTTTGTTTAGGATAGCCTTATGCCTATCCCATAAGGCTGTTCCATGTATCCACCACCCTCTCAGTAAAATAATGCTTCCTGATGTTACTTTAAACCTTTGCCCCTCTAATCTAAGACTATGTCCTCTTGTTTTGCTACTTTGTTTCCGTTTAAATATACTCCCTTCCTCTACCTTGTGGATTCCCATTACGTATTTAAATGTATAAATATTTAAATGTTTCTATATATATATATATATATATATAGCTATTAGTAGTAATATAATAGATGCTCCAATATTTTGAAAGTGTATAACTATAATGATAAATAAGTAAAAGATTTAGAAGTACTTTTTAGTTTAAAGGTAGAAATTTCCATTTTAACTGATAAGATTCAAACTTGAATTAAGGGAGTAGGGTAGAGACGTTGATTCTAAATTTAAATTTGACAGTACAGACAGAAGTCTGGAGAGAAATTAAGACTTCTTTGTCTGAATACAAGGTCCTAGATAAGAGTGGATTGACTTATGACCTATGTCACATAAATTAAGGAAAATAGAATCAAATAATTGCAATTTTATTTTTAAATCAACACTGTCATCTAGAGTTATATTATGGGTTGTTACTTCTCATTAAATATCATTGAGCATATATTTAATGCTAATTAGAAGCATATGATAAGTGATGTAAAATACCCTATTTCTGGGTAGTCACAGAGAGCATACTGACTTCAGTTTTACTTCTTCCGCTCAAGAGACTTCAGTTCAATTCTTCCTCTCATGCATTCTCACTCATCTCTCTCTCATCCATCCCAAGAGCCATGCTCGAGGAGGGGTTCAAAGAGACTCAGACACAAAGAAACTTATAACATCTTATAATATTCTCACAAATTCTCACAAACTCTTCATAACTCATTACATCCACTGATAGGATTTCAATCATTGCTGCTTTAACCAAGAAGTTCACAGATAGGATTGAAAAGATTTTGAAACAGGTAAAGTAGGAAAGCGATTTAACTGGAATTAATGTAGATATATATATATATGGGTGTGTATATTGCAATGGATATAGACTGAGATTTATCTCAGATATCGCTACATCAGACCTTATGTATTTCTAACCTGCAGTATATAAATATAATAAGAAGTCTGATAAAAGGATATAAATTTATCCTAAGTATTTGTTGCAGTATATACATATATATATATTGAATTTGGAAGAGCTATTGTGATTGAATTACTAAACAGGGATTTTCTAACCAACAATTTAAAAAGCATAAGATTAGAAGCTTAATCCTTTATTAGGGGAGGATTCACTAAATACGTTTTTCTTATTCTAAATAGAATAAGTGATAGCTTCATCTTTTTATTGACCCAGGTAGCACAGATATATATATATATATGAGTCTATACATATATGCATATATATACAGGATTACTAGCTTGTTTTGAATGTTTGTTTGCTGGGAAATACATGTTAATTGTGTTCGTTAACCCTTTCGCTGCTGAGGCTTTTCCCACCCCTGTGCTGAGCTCATTTTTACCGGTTTTGCTCATCATGTTTAAACGTGTTTTGAAGGCTTATTTTAGTATATTACCCAGACATATTATATATTGTTCTTTCCGTCAGACTCGGTAGATTCATAATATGTCATTATTATATGTATACGTTATGTCATGTCTGTATATTATAACAAAAAATGCAATAAAATATGTATTTTCAATAATTTACAATGTGTAAAGTGTTTTTTTTCACATTTTAACATGCGAGCAATTGCGGTTATATTTTGTATGGGGTGCGCTTGTTAAAAAAATTAGAGATGGGGTCTCGTTACATTTTTTTTTGGGGAAAATTACACTATTTTTAACAAACGCACCGCATACAAAAATCGTTAGTGCAGCATCATTGTTCACATTATAATTGAAATGGGAACAATATTGCTGCATTAACGAACCAAAAAAAAGAAAAAAAAAGTGTTTTTTTTTTTTTTAATTTTATTTTTATTTTTTTTTTATTTTTATTTTTCATTTTTTATTTTTTTTGACAAAAATTTTCACAGTAGTGTTTGGTATCGTTGGAACGGCCATGCTCTGGCCGATCCAACCATACCAAACTTTAACCCCTAGCTGCCACGGATCGGGAGATAGGGAGTTCATTGGAACTCCCTATCTCCACCGTTGGTGGCAGTTAGGGTTAAGTCCAGGGCTGGCGTCATCGTGCTACGCACGATGACGCCAGTCCTCAGGGGGAGTTCCGGATGCTTGGCCGACATCCAAGATGTCGGCCAGCTCCGGGAAAGGATCGCGAACCGGCGCTTTTCAGCGCCGATTCGCGATCCAGCTCCCCAGGGGTTAATGCCAGGCACCATTTGGAAGGGCAGGCTGTACCCTTCCAAATGGTGCCTGGGTTAACCCCCGCAACGCCGCCGATCGGAGGGAGAGAGGTCCGAAAGACCTCCCCCCCTCCCTTTCAGGCGCCTCCTCCGCACATGCGGGGGGGGCGCCTGAATTAGGTGTCATCGCGCTGCCGCGATGACACCTAATTCCAGCGGCTGTGGTTCCGGATGCGCGGCTGACATCGAGGATGTCAGCCCGCACCGGAGGGGCCAGCGATCAGCCGGAACCCGGCCGAACGCTGACCCCAATGGGAGGACGCGCTCAGCGCGTCCTCCGCATACCAGCGGTAATGCAGAGGACGCGCTGAGTGCGTCCTCCGCATTGAAGTGGTTAAGCAGAAATGTTTTATTAAATTGTACTAACCATCTATGCTTAGTTACTAACTTTAAGATCGAAGTAAATCGTACTAATAATATGTGCTGATATTACTAACAGGGTCTAATTCTAAAAGCTAGGAATCTGTGGACTGAGGACTGTTGTTTTTTTATAAATCCTTGATTTTAAATGTGAGAATAAATCATTTTGTACGAAATCAATATATATATATTTTTATCTAGCTTGGTTGTGGTTATATTTTTATAAACAAAACAGACAAGTGAAAACAAACTCAGGAGACATTTTTGGCGAGATAGTTTTATTATTGTTTATATCTCGTATTCATTTATTAATTGAATAAACTCTCCCACATATTGGAGGCACTGCTGAGATTGTAGTTTTTGTTTGAAATATTGCTGCCCAGTACTATCTGTATAGACAGAGGTGCATATATATATATATATATATTTAAATTTTTTGTTGTATTTTGACTTGTGGTTTTACGGTTGGTCTACTAAACGGCGTAAAAATTTCAGAGTCAGAATTTGAGACAAGCAATAGCGCTACTGATGACGTAAATATGCATCCTGACCAATTAGTGTTAGTAGATGTCATATTTTATTTAAAGGAAAAATTGCACGTTACAGACAATTTATTTGATTGGATAAAGCAATTAAAATTAAATGTTTCTGTTTATGCTGATTCAATTTGGTCAGATCATTCAAATTTTGATTATTTGCGACAAATATTTGCAGCGAAAATCAAGAAAAAAAAATTATTTCTTATTTTCTTGTTTTCCAGCTTATGCCTGAATGTATATATTTGACCAGAAAAGTGGGTTTTATCGCTAGTTCAGAGCGCTGCTAGCACCTCTAGATCGGTTAGGATCTCTATATACTGATAGTAGAGATGTATTGTCGTCAGTTATTGTACAGGCTATCTGTAAATGGCAATGTTATTCCCTTGTACCGGTAAATGTGACGTTTATTTGGCAGTTGGGGAGGATATGGGACCTGAAAGGGTCCTTATTTAACCTTAAAAAAGATAAAAATTGCATGTATTACAGAGAATAGCTATTTCTTATATGATGTTGCCACCTAGTGGCCAAAAAAATAGTTGTGTTGTCTCTCTGTGACAGCGTGTAATGTGGAGAATGGCTATTCCTTGTGTTGGACTGCCACCTTGTGGCCGAAAAATAGTATTGTTTCTCTATGATAGATAAGTCTTTTAGATGCGGTGTGACTGGAATCCTGCGGAAGAAGATGCGCTGTCTCTTTCTTCAATTTTGCCGGGTCTTAACCTCGTGGGAGTAAGTAGAGAGAGAAAACATAGCGCAATTCTGTGATGCAGATAGCAAGTATTTGCAGTGGTACAGGTATTGAACTCACGTGGACGGGAGCCTATGTTTTCTCTCTCTACTTACTCCCATGAGGTTAAGGCTAGGGACAGATGAGCGCATTTTCTGCAGCCACCGTCAAAATGTACGTCGATGCGTGCGCACGCATTTTTTCACGGAATACGCTTAAGTGGTCAGACGATGCGCAATTCTGGACGTATTTCATGACGATGGGGTGAAAAGAAGTCTAGGGAAATCCGGCTGTTTGAACGTTATGTAGGCCGCACACTAGCAGCGTCTGACGTCTCCTAATCACGCACACACGCTGCTATGCGGCCGCAGCGCACTCTGTACGTCAGTAGCAGCGGTTTCACGTTCTGATAAAAATGCGTTCATTTGCTGGTTGCGTGGTGTCGGCGCACTTTCGTACGCACGTACTGCGTATATTGGCCGTCATTGGCCGTTATGTGCTGCTACTGCCGCCGTGATTTAGTGCGTCTGCACGCGCGTTCCGACTGCCCCACTCTGACCCTAGCCTAAGACCCGGCGAAATTGAAGAGACAGGGCATCTTCTTCCGCAGGATTCCAGTCAGTGGTCTCCCGGGTCTTTTGGTGTTGCTGAGCTCACCGGTGCATTCCTTCTCTTTGAGAATGTTCCAAACAGTTGTTTTGGCCATGCCTAATGTTCTTGCTATCTCTCTGATGGGTTTGTTTTGTTTCTTCAGCCTAATGATGGCTTGCTTCACTGATAGTGACAGCTCTTTGGATCTCATCTTGAGAGTTGACAGCAACAGATTCCAAATGCAAATAGCAGACTTAAAATGTACTCTGGGCCTTTTATCTGCACATTTTAATTGGGATAATGAGGGAATATCACACACCTGGCCATGGAACAGCTGAGAAGCCAATTGTCTCATTACCTTTGGTCCCTTAACAAGTGGAAGGCACATCTGCAAACTGCTGTATGTCCTACACCATTCACCTGAGTTGGATGTACATACCCTCAAATTAAAGCTGTCAGTCTGCAGTTAAAGCACATTGTGTTTGTTTCATTCCAACTCCATTGTGGTGGTGTATAGAGCCAAAGATGTTAGAATTGTGTCGCTGTCCCAATATTTCTTTACCTGACTGTATATCTATTAGTAGTAATAGAATAGATGCTCCAATATTTTGAAAGTGTATAACTATAATGATTTATAAGTAAAAGATTTAGAAGTACTTTAGAAGGTTTTAAAGGTAGAAATTTCCATTTTAACTGATAAAATTCAAACTTGAATTAAGTGTCATAGAAATTAATCTACTATCAATTCCCTAATGTAGTTTGATCCGCTGCACTTACAAGCAGCTCTCTGCTATCCCTGCAATATTTACCTGAACACCCGCAGTAAGGAGACCCAGAGACTCTGCTGTGGTCTTCTGCATCCTCAGAAGCTTGGAAAAAAGACGAGACAGAGGAGATATGATAGAAACATTTAAATACATAAAGGGAATCCACAAGGTAGAGGAAGGGAGTATATTTAAAAGGAAACAAAATAGCAAAACAAGAGGACATAGTCTTAGATTAGAGGGGCAAAGGTTTAAAAGTAACATCAGGAAGCATTACTTTACTGAGAGGGTGGTGGATACATGGGACAGTCTTCCAGTAGAAGTGGTAGAGGCCAAAACAGTAATTGAATTTAAGCAAGCATGGGATAGGCATAAGGCTATCCTAAACAAAAGATAAATCCAGGTAAAGTATCCATGTAATTGGGCAGACTAGATGGGCCGAAAGGTTCTTATCTGCCGACATTTTTCTATGTTTCTATGTTTATATGTTTCTCACCCAGAAAAAGCCACACACA
Organism: Leptobrachium leishanense; assembly: GCA_009667805.1. Taxonomy (NCBI): domain Eukaryota; kingdom Metazoa; phylum Chordata; class Amphibia; order Anura; family Megophryidae; genus Leptobrachium; species Leptobrachium leishanense. The sequence continues at coordinate 554,087,288 of CM019063.1, forward strand.
CACGTTGTTTCTAGCTGGAGTTCATCTGCCCAAGTGTCCGTGTGACTCTTGGTCAGCTTAATTTAATACACAATAGCACAATGCCCAGTGGCCAACTGGCTGTACAACAGAAAACCAGTTTGCCCAGTAATTACATTTACATATCAAAAGGACAGGGGAGTGGACTAGAATGACTGACCGGCCTCCTGTACATGACTCATCCCTGAGTCATCTCCATGGTCCCCGTCAGCCATGTTTGTCCGACCATCCCCCATCACTGTCAGTATGGACCCCACTCAGATACTGCTCAGAGTGATCAGCATCTGAGTGCAGATCAGTCTACTCATTCTTATGGATTTGTGACATATCTGCGGAGACATTCAGTTAGTGTCTGTGCACGGTACGAGTGTCCAGACAAGGCTTAAATGTCTTAAAAGCAGGTATGTATCCAGAAAGTAATAGCGTAGCCACAACAGAGATATAATACGTATCTCTCGTTATGCAGACTTCACTTCTCCAATGTGCATAGACATTGGGAGGTAAGGAGCCCAGCACTTAGTACTCACAAACCGCCAAACGCCTACACACACTGAGAACACATCTCTAAACCCAAGAGAAGGTTTTCATACTGATTGTTTTGCCACTGGTTCTGATTAACCCAAAAGACACTTTGCTAGAGCGATTCTCAGTTTAATCCAAACACAGGGAGACAGATGACAACTTATAAAAACACACACATCCTAGAATATAATGTCCACATAATAAAATTTCCACAACATAAGGGAGTAGGGTAGAGACGTTGATTCTAAATTTAAATTTGACAGTACAGACAGAAGTCTGGAGAGAAATTGAGACTTCTTTGTCTGATACAAGGTCCTAGGTAAGAGAGGATTGACCTATGACCTACGTCACATAAATTAAGGAAAATGTAATCAAATAATTGCAATTTTATTTTTAAATCAACACTGCCATCTAGAGTTATATTATGGGTTGACAGTTCTCATTGAACCGGCTGGGTGGAGTAAAGATGTCACGGGGAGGTAAGGGTGTGAGCCCAGGATGCGGTGATATATTGGAGGAAGCCAGGATATGGTGCATAAACCGTCCTGTTTATTGCTGAAATATATATATATATATATAATATATATATATATATATATATATACACAAGCACAGCAGGAATAATGAGCAGGCAATGCAGGAAAACAGGACTGGCTGAATACTGTGGCTGAATACTTAGTACAGAGGACGGGGAAATACTGGACACTGATACAAGAGGGAAACACTTACACAAGACATGAGACAGATGGGACAGGAAGGTAGGTCTCTTGGCACGGCTGGGAATCTTGGCACTGTGGGAGATCTGGCACCGCAGGGGGTTTGGCACCTCAGAGGATCTGGCACCTCAGTTGTCTTGGCACCACAGGAGTCCTGGCACCGCAGGGGATCTGGTACCACAGGAGATCCTGGCACCGTGGTAAGGCAAGAGAAGCCAGGGGTGGATCCAGAAGTGTGGACTGTGGCAAGCCATGATCAATGAAGCAGGAGAGATCAAGTAGGTCAATGGTATGCTGAGGGTCTGGTACACAGGAGATAAATCTGGTAGGCTTTAGGCAGGTCAGAGGCAAATGATACGATGAACCAGCACTGGAGGAAGGGGTGTGCCCTGCTTATATGGAGAAAGGTCCTGAAGTAACCAACAGTAGAGGCTTGAGCCATTGGGATGCTGCTGATTATGGCAGAGCAGTGCCAGTTCTGCCCCTCCTCTTGCGCCGGCTGCGTGAACCGTGACAAGAGGTAACATCACTACTCTGCGTGGAGAGAGCCTGTGGAATCATGGGTTTGATCCCGACGAGCACCTCTCCAGTAAGTGTCCTTGGGCAAGACACCTAACGGTACATACTCGCCACCCAGGACATACTTGAAAACGAGAGAAAGCTCAATGTATCCTTCCTGGTAAAATCCTTTCTCAAAAAAAATAAATATCATTGAGCATATATTTTATGCTAATTAGAAGCACGTGATAAGTGATGTAAAATACCCTATGTCTGGGTAGTCAGAGAGCATACTGACTTCAGTTTCACTTCTTCCTCTCAAGATACTTCTGTTTCACTTCTTCCTCTCAAGACACTTCAGTTCAATTCTTCCTCTCATGCATTCTCACTCATCTCTCTCACCCATCCCAAGAGCCATGCTCGAGGAGAGGTTCAAAGAGACTCAGACACAAAGAAACTTATAACATCTTATAATATTCTCACAAACTCTCCATAACTCATTACATCCACTGATAGCATTTCAATCATTGCTGCTTTAACCAAGAAGTTCACAGATAGGATTGAAAAGATTTTGAAACAGGTAAAGTATGAAAGTGATTTAAGTGGAATTAATGTAGATATATATATATATATGGGTGTGTATATTGCAATGGATATAGACTGAGATTTATCTCAGATATCGCTACATCGGACCTTATGCAGTTATAACCTGCAGTATAGAAATATAATAAGAATAAGTATTTGTTGCAGTATATACATATATATATATTGAAATTAGAAGAGCTATTGTGATTGAGTTACTAAGCAAGGATTTTATAACCTACAATATAAAAAGCATAAGATTAGAAGCTTAATCCTTTATTAGGGGAGGATTCACTAAATACATTTTTCTTACTTATCATTCTAAATAGAATAAGTGATAGCTTCATCTTTTTATTGACCCAGGTAGCACAGATATATATATATGTGTCTATACATATATGCATATATATACAGGATTACTAGCTTGTTTTGAATGTTTGTTTGCTGGGAAATACATGTTAGTTTTCCTTAAGCAGAAACGTTTTATTAAGTTGTACTAACCATCTATGCTTAGTATGACGGAATGGGATGTTGTTCCGCCTGCGGGTGTGCTCTATCTGCGTGGCCCCGTCGCTTACCGCTGGCCCGACTACCGAGTGACGCGCACTCGGCGTCTCGTGCGGCCTGGCGTGACCCTGGGAAGGGTTAGCGGGCGGTGGAGGGGACCCCTGCCTAGAACCAGCCCGACCACTGAGCCATACGGTACTCAGCGTCCCGAGCAGCTGGTTCACTGACCTTGTGGGTGTGGAGTGCGTCTGCGGGCGGGCCGGCCGATTACGGAGATCGGATCTTTTCCAGGAATATTCGGATCGGATTGCGGAGGACTTTTCGGATCTTTAATGGATGCGGCTTCGGATCTGGCGGGATCGGCAAAGTATTCGGATCTTACCGCGCTCTCTTCCGATACCGAAGCGCGGTACACGGCCGCGCCCTTCGGATCGGATCTCGGGCTGATCGCTCTGGGAACCGAACACCATCCGCTGCGCCTCTGTCCTGATGCGAGATGCAGGCACGGAGCGCTCGGTTCGGTTCGGATCTGAGTGGACACCGTACCCTGAGACTGCGGGGAATACTCGGACGATGAAGTACGGCGGAGAAATAAACACATCAGACGAGGCTGGATGCACTGCTAAATCTGGCTTTATTATTCACAGCTCAAGCATTTATCAACTTTACACGAATTACAATACAATGGAATCCCTGCCCGCCCTCACAGGACCCATTGGCCGTTGCAGTTCGGGGAGTCGCCGATTCGGACCGGATGGTCCGAATCGGCCATTTTACGATTCGAACCGGATGGTTCGGATCGGCCATTTTCCGATTCGAATAATCTGATTGCAACCACGAGGCAATCGGAAAATGGCGGCGGGCAAGGCAGACAAAGGAACACATTTCACAATCAACGGGGAACACTGTATTACACCACACATAACCACATCTAATAAAAAGTACTGCAAAACCCTGTGCGTGCCACCGCACCTAAGTGTTCAGGGCAAAATCAATGCCCGGGTGCACTGCCCCTGGCTGAGGGTGCTGGGCCATTCCGTGACACTCCTCCCCCTCCCCCAGTTCGACGCACCTGGTCTGACCCCACCGGGTCATACCGGGGAAGTCGGTGCTCCCAGGCCCGTAGTCTGTCTGAGGAGGCCGGGCCACCAGGCTTCTCCATTTGGCCTTACGGCCGTGCCAACTGGGTCGGGGCCCCACGTCCTTAGGGTTACCCCGGCTGGGCGAAAGGACATAGGTCTGGGGAGGAGTACCTCCTGTGTCCCCTAAAGGGTTATCGCTCTCCCGGGGAAAACGGGTGCTAACTGCACGTGCCCCGGGTGCCCAGGTCAGCCGTTGGAAGGAGCCGTGGCTGCGTGAGGCCTCCGAGCCAAAGGGTTGCAAAGATGGGCAGAGGCCAGCGGCGCTCTGCCCCGTTGCCAGCTCTTCTGCTGGAGAGGCAGGTACGGTAACGGCAACCGAGGGGACAAATGGGGCCAAACCCGGCTGCTCTTCCGGGCAGCCGAAGAGGGGAATAAATGGCTGCAACGGCAGTCGCACGGGGTCATCCTCGTTCTGCCCCTCGGGGCAAATTGGGAGGAACGGGCAGAGGCCAGCGGCGCTCTGCCCCGTTGTCAGCTCTTCCGCTGGGTGGGGATCTCCTTGCGGGAGGATGGTTTCTTCCCCCCCCGGGGCAATCAATGGCTGCGCACAACCCAGCCCGGGGGAACCATCTGACTGCTCCACCTGGCAGCCTGTGGGCAGTGAGCAGGGGCCAGCGGCACTCGGCCCCGTTGCCCGCTCCTCCGCTGGACCCGTGGCCTCGGCCACCCTGTCCGCTTGCGGGGTGAAAGGGGTAATCTTTTCTGCCGAGTGAGGATCCCCTTGCCAGAGGATGGTTTCTTCACCCCCCAGGACCATCCAGGGCTGCTCACAGCCCCGCCCGGGAGAACCATCCGCCCGCTCCTCCTGGCAGACCGTGGGCAGTGGGCAGAGGCCAGCGGCGCTCTGCCCCGTGGCCAGCTCTTCTGCCGGTTGGGGAACGACTCTCATTGCGACTGGGGGTGGGCAGAGGCCAGCAGCGCTCTGCCCCGTTGCCATCTCCCCCGCTGGACCCGTGGCCTCGGCCACCCTGTCCGCTTGCGGGGTGAAGGGGATAATTTTCCCTGCTGGGTGAGGATCACCTTGCAGGAGGATGGTTTCTTCACCCCCCGGGGCCATTTGTGGCTGCTCACAGCCCAGCCCGGGGGAACCATCCGTCTGCTCCTCCTGGCAGACTGTAGGTAGTGGGCAAAGGCCAGCGGCACTCTGCCCCATGGCCAGCTCTTCCGCTGGTTGGAGGACAACTCTCTTGACGTCGGGGAGTGAACAGAGGCCAGCGGCGCTCTGCCCCGTTGCCAGCTCTCCCGCTGGACCCGTGGCCTCGGCCACCCTGTCCGCTGGCGGGGTGAAGGGGGTAACTTCCTCTGCTGGAACCCCAACGGGCACCCATGGGACCGCCTCGGCCTCCCATAAGTCCCAGACCTGGGGACTGTCGACTTCTTCCGCCGACCCGTCCCAGCACGGGGAGCTCAGGCTCGACTGTGGAGCGCCGTCCAACAATCTTCGGTAGGCCACCTCGAGCTCCCACTCTCGCTCTGCCAGGGACTCCAGTTCCTCAAACACCGAGTCCCTGACGTCGGACGGGAGCTCCAGTTCCCGTCGCTCCAGAATCTCCTCCATCCGCTCTTCGGTCTCTTCTCCGAACTCGGGGTCGGCGGCCATGCTCTCGTAGAGCAGCCCCGTGCCTCCGTAGCGGAGCCCTGCGGTGGAGCTGCCTTCAATAGGGCGCACTGTCGGAGGGGCGGTTAGCCACCGGAGAGCGCGGTACGCGGCGTCCAGTGCGATCTCCTGTTGCACCAGACTCCGGAGCTCGGCCTCCCACTCCTCTGGGGCCCGACCTTGCAGGAACGCTGCTCGCACATCGTACTGCACCCGGTGAATGACAGCGTCGGAGGGAACGTACACACCATGGCAGTCCCGCTCATGGTCCAGGGCCTCGTACCAAAGTTCCTCTGTGGACCTCTGGTCCCGATCCAGGCCCTCCTGCAGCCTTCTTGCAAACACAACCTTTATGTCCGCGAAGGTGCCGGCACAGGGGCACCGCTCCTCAACGGGGAATGTGGCGTCCTCAGATGCAGCTCCAGGCGAGCTGTGAGTCTCCATCCGAGGGTCGCTGGGATGTGTGATGTCCCCAATACAGGCTCCAGGCGAGCTGTAAGTCCCGGAAGGGTAATCACTGGGGGTTGCAGATTCCCAGGGTGAAGCTCCAGTCGAGCTGTAAGCCTCGACCCAGGGTTCCACGGGGTAGGGTTCGGGGTTAAAACATTCCGGCTCTGCTCCGCGGAGCTCTGCCAACCGCAGCTCGTGCTGGCGGTCCTTTTCTTGCTCGACTTCACGGTAAACGTCCCGGATCACTTTGTATCTGTCCGCCGCCGCTGGGGCATCTCCGACCAGGGCAATCCGACGCCGCACCTCTCTGAGGCCAGCATCCTCCTCCACCTCTGCGTGGACAGGGCTGGGGACGGGCGTCGTCACCCTGTTCTGATCCATCCTGGTCAGCTCCTTGATCAGGGTTTTCCGGTTCTTATTACCCGGCGTTCCTCCCCGGTTCTCCAGCATCCCACGCAGGGTGTCCCGGTTGTAGTGGGTGTACACCACCATGGCGGAGGTCTCCTAGGGGCCTGCAGAGAGCGATCCCACCGCTGCCACCAGTATGAAGGAATGGGATGTTGTTCCGCCTGCGGGTGTGCTCTATCTGCGTGGCCCCGTCGCTTACCGCTGGCCCGACTACCGAGTGACGCGCACTCGGCGTCTCGTGTGGCCTGGCGTGACCCTGGGGAAGGGTTAGCGGGCGGTGGAGGGGACTCCTGCCTAGAACCAGCCCGACCACTGAGCCATACGGTACTCAGCGTCCCGAGCAGCTGGTTCACTGACCTTGTGGGTGTGGAGTGCGTCTGCGGGCGGCCGGCCGATTACGGAGATCGGATCTTTTCCAGGAATATTCGGATCGGATTGCGGAGGACTTTTCGGATCTTTAATGGATGCGGCTTCGGATCTGGCGGGATCGGCAAAGTATTCGGATCTTACCGCGCTCTCTTCCGATACCGAAGCGCGGTACACGGCCGCGCCCTTCGGATCGGATCTCGGGCTGATCGCTCTGGGAACCGAACACCATCCGCTCCGCCTCTGTCCTGATGCGAGATGCAGGCACAGAGCACTCGGTTCGGTTCGGATCTGAGTGGACACCGTACCCTGAGACTGCGGGGAATACTCGGACGATGAAGTACGGCGGAGAAATAAACACATCAGACGAGGCTGGATGCACTGCTAAATCTGGCTTTATTATTCACAGCTCAAGCATTTATCAACTTTACACAAATTACAATACAATGGGAATCCCTGCCCGCCCTCACAGGACCCATTGGCCGTTGCAGTTAGGGAGTCGCCGATTCGGACCGGATGGTCCGAATCGGCCATTTTACGATTCGAACCGGATGGTTCGGATCGGCCATTTTACGATTCGAACCGGATGGTTCGGATCGGCCATTTTACGATTCGAATAATCTGATTGCAACCACGAGGCAATCGGAAAATGGCGGCGGGCAAGGCAGACAAAGGGAACACATTTCACAATCAACGGGGAACACTGTATTACACCACACATAACCACATCTAATAAAAAGTACTGCAAAACCCTGTGCGTGCCACCGCACCTAAGTGTTCAGGGCAAAATCAATGCCCGGGTGCACCGCCCCTGGCTGAGGGTGCTGGGCCATTCCGTGACACTTAGTTACTAACTTTAAAATCTAAGTAAATCGTACTAATAATATGTGCTGATATTACTAAAAGGGTCTAATTCTAAAAGATAGGAATCTGTGGGCTGAGGGCTGTTGTTTTTTATAAATCCTTGATTTTAAATTTGAGAATAAATCATTTTATATATGTAATAAATATATATTTTATATTTTATCTACTTTGGTTGTGGTTATATTTTTGTAAACAAAACAAACAAGTGAAAACAAACTAAGGAGACGTTTTGGCAAGATAGTTTTATTATTGTTTATATCTCGTATTCATTTCTTAATTGAATAAACTTTCCCACACTTCCCAGCAGTGTGTGGATTCATATGCTGCATTAATTATACTGTGGAGAGGTGCTTTCCAGCAGTGCGTGGATTCATATGCTGTATTAATTATACTGCAGAGAGGAGCTTCCCAGCAGCGTGTGGATTCATATGCTGCATTAATTATACTGCAGAGAGGTGCTTCCCAGCAGTGTGTGGATTCATATGCTGCATTAATTATACTGCAGAGAGGTGCTTCCCATCAGTGTGTGGATTCATATGCTGTAATAATTATACTGCAGAGAGGTGCTTCCCAGCAGTGTGTGGATTCATATGCTGTAATAATTATACTGCAGAGAGGTGCTTCCCAGCAGTGTGTGGATTCATATGCTGCATTAATTATACCGCAGAGAGACGCTTCCCAGCAGTGTGTGTATTCATATGCTGCATTAATTATACCGCAGAGAGGCGCTTCCCAGCAGTGTGTGGATTCATATGCTGCATTAATTATACCGCAGAGAGGTGCTTCCCAGCAGTGTGTGGATTCATATGCTGCATTAATTATACCGCAGAGAGGCGCTTCCCAGCAGTGTGTGGATTCATATGCTGCATTAATTATACTGCAGAGAGGCGCTTCCCAGCAGTGTGTGGATTCATATGCTGCATTAATTATACCGCAGAGAGGTGCTTCCCAGCAGTGTGTGGATTCATATGCTGCATTAATTATACCGCAGAGAGGTGCTCCCAGCAGTGTGTGGAATCATATGCTGCATTAATCATACTGCAGAGAGGTGCTTCCCAGCAGTGTGTGGATTCTTATGCTGCATTAATTATACCGCAGAGAGGCGCTTCCAGCAGTGTGTGTATTCATATGCTGCATTAATTATACCGCAGAGAGGCGCTTCCAGCAGTGTGTGTATTCATATGCTGCATTAATTATACCGCAGAGAGGCGCTTCCCAGCAGTGTGTGGATTCATATGCTGCATTAATTATACCGCAGAGAGGTGCTTCCCAGCAGTGTGTGGATTCATATGCTGCATTAATTATACCGCAGAGAGGCGCTTCCCAGCAGTGTGTGGATTCAAATGCTGCATTAATTATACTGCAGAGAGGCGCTTCCCAGCAGTGTGTGGATTCATATGCTGCATTAATTATACCGCAGAGAGGTGCTTCCCAGCAGTGTGTGGATTCATATGCTGCATTAATCATACTGCAGAGAGGTGCTTCCCAGCAGTGTGTGGATTCTTATGCTGCATTAATTATACTGCAGAGAGGCGCTTCCCAGCAGTGTGTGGAATCATATGCTGCATTAATCATACTGCAGAGAGGTGCTTCCCAGCAGTGTGTGGATTCTTATGCTGCATTAATTATACTGCAGAGAGGCGCTTCCCAGCAGTGTGTGGATTCATATGCTGCATTAATTATACTGCAGAGAGGCGCTTCCCAGCAGTGTGTGGATTCATATGCCGCATTAATTATACTGCAGAGAGGAGCTTCCCAGCAGTGTGTGGATTCATATGCTGCATTAATTATACCGCAGAGAGGCGCTTCCCAGCAGTGTGTGGATTCTTATGCTGCATTAATTATACTGCAGAGAGGCGCTTCCCAGCAGTGTGTGGATTCATATGCCGCATTAATTATACTGCAGAGAGGCGCTTCCCAGCAGTGTGTGGATTCATATGCTGCATTAATTATACTGCAGAGAGGCGCTTCCCAGCAGTGTGTGGAATCATATGCTGCATTAATTATACTGTGGAGAGGTGCTTTCCAGCAGTGCGTGGATTCATATGCTGTATTAATTATACTGCAGAGAGGAGCATCCCAGCAGCGTGTGGATTCATATGCTGCATTAATTATACTGCAGAGAGGTGCTTTCCAGCAGTGTGTGGATTCATATGCTGCATTAATTATACTGCAGAGAGGCGCTTCCCAGCAGTGTATGGATTTATATGCTGTAATAATTATACTGCAGAGAGGTGCTTCCCAGCAGTGTGTGGATTCATATGCTGCATTAATTATACCGCAGAGAGGCGCTTCCCAGCAGTGTGTGGATTCATATGCTGCATTAATTATACTGCAGAGAGGCGCTTCCCAGCAGTGTGTGGAATCATATGCTGCATTAATCATACTGCAGAGAGGTGCTTCCCAGCAGTGTGTGGATTCTTATGCTGCATTAATTATACTGCAGAGAGGCGCTTCCCAGCAGTGTGTGGATTCCTATGCTGCATTAATTATACTGCAGAGAGGCGCTTCCCAGCAGTGTGTGGATTCATATGCCGCATTAATTATACTGCAGAGAGGTGCTTCCCCGCAGTGTGTGGATTCATATGCTGCATTAATTATACCGCAGAGAGGAGCTTCCCAGCAGTGTGTGGATTCATATGCTGCATTAATTATACCGCAGAGAGGAGCTTCCCAGCAGTGTGTGGATTCATATGCTGCATTAATTATACTGCAGAGAGGTGCTTCCCAGCAGTGTGTGGATTCATATGCCGCATTAATTATACTGCAGAGAGGAGCTTCCCAGCAGTGTGTGGATTCATATGCCGCATTAATTATACTGCAGAGAGGTGCTTCCCAGCAGTGTGTGGATTCATATGCTGCATTAATTATACTGCAGAGAGGCGCTTCCCAGCAGTGTGTGGATTCATATGCTGCATTAATTATACCGCAGAGAGGAGCTTCCCAGCAGTGTGTGGATTCATATGCTGCATTAATTATACCGCAGAGAGGTGCTTCCCAGCAGTGTGTGGATTCATATGCTGCATTAATTATACCGCAGAGAGGCGCTTCCCAGCAGTGTGTGGATTCATATGCTGCATTAATTATACCGCAGAGAGGCGCTTCCCAGCAATGTGTGGATTCATATGCTGCATTAATTATACCGCAGAGAGGCGCTTCCCAGCAGTGTGTGGATTCATATGCTGCATTAATTATACTGCAGAGAGGCGCTTCCCAGCAGTGTGTGGATTCATATGCTGCATTAATTATACTGCAGAGAGGTGAAATTATCAGATCCAAAAACCAAAATGATCCAAAAAAAATATTTGACGATTGACAAAGGTGAATTCGGTTGCATGTCTTTTTTACAAAGCAACTTTTTTGATGCGTCTTCTTATGGCACAACTTTTCTTCGTGCATCATTTCCATAGTGACCCGAACGTAATATCATAATATTCCTGGTCATTGAATAAAATGCTACATTTTGCTTTATGAAACATAGATATATATGTGTGTATGATATTATCATGTAACACATCAGGTTTGCCTGGTTTTATATATACACATTGCAAACCCTATGTTTAATGTTTATTTAAGTGTTTCTGATCTCACACCTTTACTATAATCCCTGGGGGTGTCGCACAGCTGGGACCTGATCCTGATTGCTGGTTATATTTTCAGAGCTATGATAATTACTGTTCTCCAGAGAATCAGAAAAACAATATGATGAAAAGACATCCCGGGATGTGAAGGCATGTGAGGAATCCCTGGATGCCACGATGAGGTATAAATCGAGAGGGGTGAAGGTCTGGAATCACATTACTGACACATGCTGGGATTTCCCGCGTCACGTTATGTCTCCGTGTCTGATACTATTTATTATACGTGGCTATTACATACTATGTATAAGAGCATTACTGAGCTCGGCAGCTTCGTGCAATTCATACAGAGTATTAACGTGCTTTATTCTATTTTATCTTACGAAAGCATCGGCGTCTCCGTGCAGCCTGCAGCTAACGAGAGCGTACGAAGACTACGAGTATTACCGGGATGGAGACTTCATCATCGGAGCCGTTATAAGTGTGAATTCCTATGCTGTCACTTACACATTTAACGAGGAGCCTGTGATCCTGTGTATGAGGTGAGTCAGATATAAAGAACACAATTACAACCACATATATTAAAAATAACACAACGAATGTGCGACTATTTAATAAACATTCTATTGACAAATAAATTCCCAAAAACAAACAAGACTGAACAAAAATTATTTACACATGGATTAATTACATAACAAACACATTCATCAAAATTCTAGATATTTCATTTCATATAATCACAGAGCACTTGGGTGATCGGCTTAATGTTCCCCCAGAGTAAGATTCAGAGAGACTGAAAAGAGAGGAGAAAGAACATAAAACTGATAAACAAAAGCCACACACGCCCAGTAACTAATGGAATAAAATACAGACTTCTGCACATTTTACATTTTTATTATTCACGGTGAAGGTTGGCGAGAAGAGATGCATTTTTTATGGGGTTATTCAGAGAGAGACGATCTGGCCCTGAAATGTCACCGAACAGGGAATTTCCCCGTACGGTGACATTTCGTGATCATTCGGCTATTAAGAGAGCAGGCAGTTTCTCCAAATATTGGTGAACTGCCAGCCAGTACGGTGCCTGTTCGACGGCAGTGAAATCTCCCATAGAGAAGCAATGGTTAATCTATTCACTTAGAACAGCAGAGAAATGTCAGTGAAATGCCCTGCTGTTCAGTGGTTTCATTCGGCAGCTTTATTCAGGCGAATCCCATAGGTTTCAATGTTACAAAATATTCCCGTTTTAATCCAATATCTAATAAAACGTTTATTATTTTAATCTGCACAAAAAGTCTCTTTATTTATTGACTTTTTTAGAATCTTTTAGGCATTTTTAAGAATTTTTCAGCAATTTTTTTTTTCCGTTCTTTTAATAGCATTTATTTTCTGTAACAGACTTTTTTATTATCATTCATAGGATCTTTATATGTAAATTCCAGGCATTTTCATTCAATGTTGACACTTTGAAGCATATTCTTTTTTGGGTTATTTTTAACCCCGTTCGTCAGCTTGTCGGCTTTTTCCAGCAGCTGCTCTGTGTTGTGATCGGCGGCTTGTTGGCTTTTTCCAAAGTGTTTGGCTTGTTTTTTGCTATAGTTCCGGTGGGTTTACAGAGAGAATTCTGTGGATGTTCGGCGGGTGTGAGGCAATGTTTGGTGGGTGTGTGGCAGGTTTGCGGCAGGTTTTCCCTGCACTTCGGGAACACCGCAGTTAATGCCGAATTAACCGCAGGGTGGGAAACTTTGATTCCCCAAAAATGCAGGGAAGTGCGGGGAACGAGAGGGAATCGAAATGTCGGCAACATTTCGGTGCGTTCTGAATAACCCCCTTATTGTACATAGTATATTTTTTGGGAAGCATGGAACCTCAGGCCACCGTAGGGAAAGTCTGTAATGTGGCACAATATTTTTGTTAGAGAGTGGTTGTTTCCTTCGTGGTATCGTTACATGTGCAGCTGTTTTTCAGTGTTTTGCTGATAGTGGAGACAGAATTCCCTGGAGGTATTTTGCTGTCGCTCGCGGCTTCTAACCCAGCTCTTTTCGATAAAACCATCTGAAGACACTTGGGAGTTACTCAGGGTCTTTTTCTGCAATTCTCTACCAACATTCCACAGTTTGTTACAGGAAAGCTGCCGTGTTCTCTTGACTTTCCTGAGCTCTGGGTGGTTTGCGATCGCTTGTGAGCAAGAACTGAAATGCCCCACATTTCTATCATATTGAGGTCTGGGCTTCCTGCTCATTCTTCACTGTGTTATTAGCCGAGTCATTCGGCCTCCCGTGTCCTACAAGCTCAGGACTCCATTCAATACTATTGGAGAATGTTTTGGAAATAATATAAACTGCTTTCACACAACATTTTCCCAACTATCGCTGATTCAATTGAATAAATTCAGCCAAACACGAAATGTAAACATTTTCACTGGTGCAAAAAAAACCCCAAAAAAGGTAAAATGCTAGAAAAGCGTATTTTTGGCCACTCTCATACAGATTGGATTTTTCTATATGACATGTTTAAAAGCAACAATGTTTACATTAAGATTACAGCCATATTCCTTCTATTTCTCTGCCTGACAGTCACGTTAGCGACACCTTCCAGCATTTGTAATTTTTCAGAAATCGGGAAACCCATAAATTCGATTTAAATCGCGTAAACCGATAATTTCCTTAAAGTATCATGTAAGGAAAGAGCTGTAAGTCTGAATGCAAATGTCACAAACTGAAAAATGGCCAAAAAAACCATAGTGAATTCAGCGATTGGGCCAAATTAAATCGAGCCCATAGTCAGATCATTAAATATAATAGACATGTGCACGGACAACATTTTCATTTCGTTTCGGGATTTTTCGAAACATAAATTTTTGTTCTGGATCGAGTCGCTAATTTCAGACGATTCATTTTCCGTTTTATATAATTTTATAATGATTAAAAACAAAAAGTAAGTGAAATGTAAAAAAAAGATACAGGGGACCCTGTGAGATGCCCCCATTAACCCTTTGCTTGGACATACACTGTGTCCTGTGAGATGCCCAATGCCCATTAACCCTTTACTGGGATATACGTGTGCCCTGTGAGATGCCCAATGCCCATTAACCCTTTACTGGGATATACGTGTGCCCTGTGAGATGCCCAATGCCCATTAACCCTTTACTGGGATATACGTGTGCCCTGTGAGATGCCAAATGCCCATTAACCCTTTACTGGGATATACATGTGCCCTGTCCCTGTGAGATGCCAAATACCCTTTAACCCTCTGCCGAAACCTACGCTGTGCCCTGTGAAATGCCCAATGCCCATTAACCCATTTATTTGTCTTGAATTGCATAGATTTATTTTTTTCGTTTATGATCAATTTCGTTTTTCATTCATACCGCAATTTCGATTTTCAGATCGATTCAAATTTTCAGCCGATTTATCTTTTTCGGAAATGCTTCCGAAAATGAAAAATGGTGGATTTTGGAACAAAACACACACGTCTAAAATATAACTACTCAACAGTTTGTGCGATCAGGATGGTTTGTCCTAAAGTGAGAAACAGAGAGGTTTGTGAGGGTCCTGGGTCTGTCCTAGCGGGTTTCCATGTTGTTTACCAATAAAACACACCTTTACAATTCTATGGAAACATTGATGGGAAATGAGTTCACAGAGACCTGAAAGGTATTTATTTATTTATTCATATTTAAACACATTTTCCTTTGAAAAAACTCATAGAAAATCTCTTTATACATTGTCTGTGTGTCCCACATCCTGCTTTTATAAAACCATCAAAAGTCTGAACTTACCTTTCTGTGAGCTGTCAGCACTATGAACATGTTCCTTATTAGTATAAATAAAGGGGTAATTCTAGGAGCACAAATGGCCACGAAATGGCTCTGAACAGTGAGTTTCCCCATACGGTGATATTTCGAGGTTATTTGGCTATTCAGAAAGCTGGTGATTCACATAATTTTGGTGAATTGCCAGTGAAATACGGTGTCTGTTCGACGGTAGTGAAATACGGTGCCTTTATGGCGGCAGTGAAATACGGTCCCTGGTCGGCTGCAGTGAAATACGGTGTCCGGCGGCAGTGAAACATGGTGCCTGTTCAGGGGCAGTGAAATACGGTGCCTGTTCGGCAGTGAAATACGGTGTCTGTTTGGCGGCAGTGAAATACGGTGCCTGTTTGGCGGCAGTGAAATACCGTGCCTGTTTGGCGGCAGTGAAATACGGTGCCTGTTTCGCGGCAGTGAAATAAGGTGCTGTTCGGCGGCAGTGAAATCCCCCATAGAGAAGCAATGGTTAATCTATTCACATTGAACAGCAGAGAAATGTCAGTGAAATGCCCTGATGTTCAGTGGTTTCATTCGACAGGTTTATTCAGGCGAATCCCATAGGTTTCAATGTTAAAAATATTCCCGTGTTAATCCAATAACTAATAAACCGTTTATTATTTTAATCTGCAGCAAAAAGTCTCTGTATTAATATTTTACAATTTTTTTAGGTATTTTTCGTCAAAATGTTTATGATTTTTTTTAAAAAATAGCAGTTTTTTTATTTTGTAACAGACCTTTTTATTGTTAGTAATAGGATCTTATATATTATTTATAGCCATTTTCATGCAATCGTTTTTTAAAAACGCCTTTTAAAAGTTGCTTTTTTTTTTTACCCTGTTCATCAGCTGGCCGGCTTTTTTCAGATGCATTAGGCGGTCTGTTCCGCAGACCATCAGATGCATTCGGCAGGTTATCGGATTTGTTTGTGTTTTTTTCGGCGGTTTGAGGAGGCATTCTGCGGTTTTTCCGATTGATTCAGTGGCATATCGGATCCTTTCGGCGGATCAATTCAGCGTTCTTCAGGGACCCTGCGGTGAATGCTGAATTCACAGCAGGGTCGGCGAATTGAACTCGAAAAGGTAAAACTGGACTTGCCGATTGTAGCTCAGACCAAACTGATATTCAGCCGAAAATAAGTGATTCTGAATATCGGAAACTTCTGATGATACGAATCACTGAGTCGTCGAAATGAAAAGCTTCCAAATAAAATCTTACCAAATTAATTCTGATCTGTACAAATTTTATGGATGGATCCAAATATAATTGTATTGATTTGTAATCTAGGAAAAAATTATACATTGTGAAGCTTTATGAGTGTGAGTTTTTTTTAAGGTTTTGTACAATGTCCATGGCATGAAAAGAGCTGCCCTACAGTCTAATGCAATGATATATTTTAAAAATTAATGCATTCCCAATTATTCAAATTCTATCAATATTTCAGACATTTTCAAGATCCAAAACATAGGAAAGTGGAATCAGGCGAGCTGGCTCTTACTGGAAAGCTTCCGAGCCTGAAATTAACCCCTTAAAGACCACTGAAGTACATATAACGTCCTGGGGAAATTCCCCTTATGGACCAAGGACGTGCAATGTACGTTATGGTCCTTTGATACCCATCCCCCCTATACTCACCTCTCTGCCTCTCTTTAACCCCTTAGGTGCCCGATCGATTTTCGGCACCAAACGGCAACGGATCACGATTCGAACCCAGAAGTGGCTCACATCTTGGATGTCAGCCAAACATCCAGATCACCCCCACCCACTGACGTCGTCTCCATATGTGCGATGACGTCAGTCGGCCAGTTAACCCTCTAGCTGCCAAGTGGAGCTAGAGGGATCCTTTGGATCCCCGTATCTCTTGATCCTTGGCAGCTAGAGGGTCATTTTTGGTATCCTTGGAAAGGCCTGAACATGGCTAGGTTTGGAGTAAAAACAGAAAACAAAATAAATAAATAAAACAATAATAATAAAAAAGTGTTTTTTTTTTAAAAATAATTCTTGTCTGGGGTTTAATAGAATAGGACTACATTTGACGTTTAAACATGATGATCATAAAACTGTCAAAATGAGCTCAGCGCACAGAGGTGAAATGGTTCAGCAGTGAAGGGGTTAAAAAGCAAAAACGTGTAAAAATTGGGTATTACTAATCTCATGACAAAATTTCTAAACTATTTAGTCGGGTTTTTTTCTCTTCATATTTCATATTTTTTTATAGTAAATTATACGATATGATGGAAATAATGGAATCTTTAGAAAGTCAATTTAATGGCGGGAAAAATGGTATATAATATGTGTGGGTTCCATAAACAAGTAAGAGGAAAATTAGACCTTAACACAAAAAGCGCAGAAACGTAAAACAGCAGTGGGTACTTTCGAACAGTTTCGTAAAACCACCCGGTCACTATGGGGTTAAATGGGGAAATCAGCTGAACCAAAATTAAATGTTTGGCATTGCACATGTCTAGTTAAAAGACATAACATTAAATGTCAGTCCTAGATTGTGACTTTATGCAACAAGGAAGAAGCTTAGCGGGTTATGGAATATCATAGATGATGTGTGCGTGGTTCGTGCGTTCATAGCAGTGAACCCTAAATATCTTGATATATGTTGCTGAAACAGTTTCCTTATCACAATAACAAAAAATTCCTTAAATATGAAGAATTAATTCTATTAATGAGATTTACTCCTATGAGACTTTAAATATCACAGTTAATATAATGTTAAAGTCTCATAGGAGTAAATCCCATTTATAGAATTAATTCTTCATATTTAAGAAAAAAATGAATAAATATCAGTTAATATAATGATACAGTATAATATGAGCACATCACAGTAATAGAATTCTTCATATTTAAGAAAAAAGAATATTATATTAAGTGATATTTATTCATTTTTTTCTTAAATATGAAGAATTAATTCTATTAATGGGATTTACTCCTATTAGACTTGAATAAATATCACAGTTAATATGATGATAAAGTTACAGGGTTATCCAAAGAGATTCGAAAAGTCACCGCACGTTCGGTGACTTTTCGTTCTCTTCAATTCGGTTCCTTTTGCCGATCCCATTTCGGTGACCCTGCGGTGTATTCAGCAAACACCACAGGGTCCCCGAATTGCAGGGAAAAGCTGCCGAAAACCTGACGAAAACTAACCGAATGCACGCTGAAAACAAGCAAAAACATCTGGATTAACCTTCGAAAAAGCCGAACAGGAGCCGAAAAGGAGCCGAATCACACAGAGCCGAAGCAGCTGTGACGTAGAGGAGGCAGTGAATAAATTAGAAAAACCATTTGTATGAATCTGGGAAAAAGAAACGCTGTTTGCAAAGAAACTACTGAGCGAAAATGTCTGAAATTTTCACAGGAGGTCCAGGGAATGATAATAAAGAGGGCTGTTACAGAAAAAATAAGCAAACTGAAAAAAAAAAAAAAAAAAATCGGACTTTTATTTTTTTTTTCAAAAATTCAGAAAAATGCTTAAAGTATCCTAAAAAATCTATAAATAAAGAGACTTTTTGCTGCAGAATTTTATAATGAACGGTTTATTAGATATTGAATTAAAACGGGAATATTTTTAACATTGAAGCCTATGGGATTCTCCTGAATAAATTTGCCGAATGAAACCACCGAATAGCAGGGCATGTCGGGAACCTTTCACTGCTGGTTTGTGTTCTCTGAATAGACGAAGCATTGCTTTTTCATGGGGATTTCACTGCCCTCGAACAGGGACCGAACAGGCACCGTATGTTCAGGCAATTCGCCAGGATTTGGCGAATTGCCTGCTCTCTGGATAGCCGAATGGCCAGGAAAGGTAACCGAAGGCTGATTTTCAGCGTTCGGTTACCTTTCTCAAGCAATTCGAATCTCTTTGGATAACCCTGTAAGTGTAATATCCGTAAATCCCATTAACAAAATTAATTCTTCATATTTAAGAATAAAATGAATAAATATCACAGTTAATATAATATTTTTTTTCTTAAATATGAAGAATTAATTCTATTAATGGGATTTACTTATATTACACTTATTTTATCATTATATTAACTGTGATATTTATTCATTTTTTTCTTAAAAATTAAGAATTAATTATATTAATGGGATTTTCTCATATTACACTTACTCTAATATTATATTAACTGATTTTTTTTATTCCTTTTTTTCTTAAAATTGAAGAATTAATTATATTAATGGGATTTACTCCTATTAGACTTGTGTAATATAAGTAAATCCCATTAATAGAATTAATTCTTCATATTTAAGAAAAAAATGAATAAATATCAGTTAATATAATATTATTTTTTTCTTAAATATGAAGAATTAATTCTATTAGTGTGATTTGCTCATATTATACTTACTGTATCATTATATATATTATACTTACTTACATATTATACTTACTGTATCAAGAATTAATTCTATTAATGGGATTTACTTACTTTATCATTATATTAACTGTGATATTTATTCTTTTTTTTGCAGACCCTCTTTACGAAGTTATATAAACTTTCTGGTTTTTTTGTTTGGTATCGAAAAGATTAATTCTATTACAAGCGTTTTGTCAAACATGACCCTGGGATATCATCTGTACGACTCATGTACCAACACGAGGAAAGCCGTGAAAAGCGTCCTACAGATTCTGTCTGGACCCAGGAGAACCGTCCCTAATTATTCCTGTATGGATGAGAACAAGGTGGCCGGATTTATTGGAGATCACCATTCAGTTACGAGTATCCCCATAGCGCAGATACTGGGGGTGTATAAATACACACAGGTAAGTAAATGCATCATCACCTTCACCACGTTCACCACTTTCCTCACCTTCACCACCTTCAGCACCTTCAGCACGTTCACCACGTTCACCACCTTCCTCACCTTCACCACGTTCACCACCTTCACCACCTTCCTCACCTTCACCACGTTCACCACCTTCACCACCTTCCTCACCTTCACCACCTTCACCACCTTCCTCACCTTCACCACCTTCAGCACCTTCAGCACGTTCACCACGTTCACCACCTTCCTCACCTTCACCACCTGCTTTGTGGGATCATTACCTGATATTTATTGATAACAGATCAATGGAGATAATTGTGATTCTAATTTTACAATATTAAGCTAAATGTGGGTTTTACTTTTCATGTATTGTTTGTTTATTAATTCTTGCTGTAACATTATAACAGCCAATCAGAGAGAAGATACATGTTGTTAAAGGATAAGAAATGGGTATAAGGGTATCGGACCTTCTTATTTAACCAATCATTTCAGCCGGTTTTCTGTTAGGTAACTACACAATTCCTAACTTGTCTTTTGTCGTGATTTGTTCTCATTTATATTTTTTATTAAGTGCCAACACATTCCGCAGCGCTGTACAAGGTGCAATGGGTAAAAACAGGACAATACTACATTACATACAGGAGGCCGGTCAGTATTTCTGCCAGCAGATACAGGAGGACGTGAGGGCCCTATTCCCGTGGGAATTTACAACCTTGAGGGGTGAGGGGATTAGAAACAGGAGGGGGCCGGCAGTGATGAGTTAATGCAGGGAGAGGTGAGGACTGGTTTTGGGTCGTTCGGATGTTTTGCTACAGAGTCCGGTGGTCACTTCCCTAAACAGAAGGGTCTTTAGGGGACATTTAAATGAAGCCAGATTTGGGGACAGTCTGATATTTCGAGGAAGCCCATACCATTTATCTGTGACGGGACGCCGTCTCTTCCCATCTGTCCTTGCTCTCCAGACACCCCCTTACCAGGATCAGCCCGGCCTCTAAGTTGCTCGGAACTCAGTGCCTCGAGCAGCCTGATCCACAGCTCCAGACCCGCTTGTTCTGAACGCCTGCCTTGGAGCCTCTTTGCATTTCCAGAATGCCGCTCAGTGCCTTCTGAGGGTGATTATAGCTGTAGCGTAGCTGAAAGTGACACCAGGCAGGCTGTATGTTCAAACCGGATACACCCTGGCCATTTCACTTGGCCTGCTTTTATTTGGGTCAGAATCAGATAACAACAGTTAACATTGTACAGCGCTAGGGTACTTGGTGGTGCCTCATAATTAACTGTAACTGTAGCAGTTCCCCATCAGGTCCTCTCAGAGTGCAAGCTCTTGAGCAGGGACTTGTCTGGTACTGTTCTATGTGTTTAACTTGCATGTATATTGGTTATCCTGTCTTTTCCATTGTACAGCGCTATGGTACTTGGTGGTGCCTTATAATTTACTGTAACTGCAGTCATACAGAGCACAGGTCCTTGTTTGGGGGGATTCCAGAGGAGCAGCGGTGATCCAGGGGTACCGAATGATAGCTTGGGTCCCAAGGGTGTCGCAGTCCAAAAAGCGCCCAGATCTGGGGGTAGGGGCACGAATGGCAGCATATAGTAGATATCCCCCTTGGATGCCGCATGGTCAGGGCTGCTTAAGCTCCTGGGGTCAAGAAAGGCTCAGCAAAGTGGGTTCCCAATGGAGCTCCCTCCTGAAAATCACCACAACGGTAGCTCGCATGAGGATCACCCCACGTTTGAAAAAGCACCCCGCTGGAGCAATTACTTTTCTGGGCACCGACGTTTAAAGCTTCTACAGATGCTCTATTACAGGCAATGAGGTGTATTCCTGGAATGGGATTGGTTGGCCCTTCTAGCTCCTTGGATTGTGATTGGCTGGGGTTTCAAACCCTGTTCATGCTTTCAATCCCAGGCTAACCCGGGTGTCGGGTAACACAGTGAGCCTAAGGCTTACAGGCTTTGATTACATTCTGATATAGGGGGGGGGGGAGAAGAGTCATAAAAACACCACTTTAAACACTAACAGACAAATAGCTTAACGGAGGGGAATAGCAGAGGAGCGAGGGGTTAATACAGTCTCTGAGCAAGGGGTTCCACGACGATACATTTAAAACCACACAATATAAATGAACATAAGGTCTTCCCCAAAGCAACGGTCTATGTGTTTGGGGTTTTTCGCCATGGAAATAAAAGTCTTGGGGTTTGATGCGGGGAGCGCTATGTCAGTTCCATGACACTATCTTCCTCTTAAATAATCATCAAATTTCGCTTAAGTTATATTTTTGGGAAAACGTCACAATGTAACGACTGCTTATCTGTCCAGTTGCCTGAAGGAAACTATTACAGGGTTATTCAAAGAGCACCAGAATTACACCGACATTTCATTGCACTTTTGCTCCCTGCACTTCGGGGAGTCAAATTTCCCTGCTCTCTGGTGACTTCAGCATTCACCGCAGGGTCCCTGAAGTGCAGGGAAAAGCCGCCGAACAAATCTGAAAAACTGCTGCAAAACCATGGAATCGAACGGAAAAACCGCCAAATCAGATCTATCCAATAAGCTACTGGAAAAAAGCCAAAACTGCTGAATACATCCAAAAAAAGCTGATGATCCGCAGAACACAGTACTGAACAGCCACTGGAAAAAGCCAACAAGCCGACGAATGGGTAAAAAAAAAAAAAAGACACCACAACTTGTAAACGCTGTTTGCAAAAAAACTACTGCACGAAAATGTCTGGAATTAACATGTAAGGTTCTATGAATAATAATTAAAACATGTGTTGCAAAAAAAACACTAATTAAAAAAAATCAGAAATAGAAATTTCACAAAAAAAAGTCCTGAAAAATTCCTAAAAAATCATAATAAATCAATAAATAGACTTTTTGCTGCAGATTACATGAATAAACGGTTAATTAGATATTGTATAGAAATGGAAATAGTTTTTAACATTGAAACCTATGAGATTCTCCTGAATAAACCTGCCGAATGAAACCTCTGAACATCAGGGCAATTCACTGACATTTCTCTGCTGTTCAATGTGAATAGATTAACCATTGCTTCTCTATGAGGGATTTCACTGCCGCCGAACATGCACTGGATTTCACTGCCACCGAACAGGCACCGTATTTCACTGACGCTGAACAGGCACTGTATTTCACTGCCGCCGAACATGCACTGTATTTCACTGCCGCCGAACATGCACTGTATTTCACTGCCACCGAACAGCACCGTATTTCACTGACGCTGAACAGGCACTGGATTTCACTGCTGCTGAACAGGCACCGTATTTCACTGCCACCGAACAGCACCATATTTCACTGCCAACGAACAGCAAACTATTTCACTGCCGCCGAGCAGGAACCGTATTTCACTGACGACAAATAGCACCGTATTTCACTGCCGCCGAACAGCACCATATTTCACTGCTGCCGAACAGCACCGTATTTCACTGCTGCCGAACAGCACCATATTTCACTGCCGTCGAAGATCACCATGTTTCGCTGGCAAAATAAACATATTTTAGCAAACAGCTTTTAAAAGTTGCAGTGTTTTTTTTTTGTTACCCTGTATGTCGGCTTTTCAACTTTTTCCGGCGACTGGTCAGCACCCTGTTCGGCGTGTTGTTGGCTTTTTTCGGATCAATTCAGTTTTTTTGCAGCGGTTTTACAATTCGATTCGGCAGTTTTGTGACTGATTCGGTGGCTTGCAGGGCAGCCATCAGGGCATTACGGCCCATGCTGTACATAAGTCAGTACATCTGACGCGTTTAGTTGAAAACCTTTCCCTTTCTCAGAGATGTAAATACGCTATGAGTCCTCCCTTATTTAAACCCCCAAATTTGCTGAAAAATCAAGTTCATATGATCTCAAATTACTTCCGCGTTCCACAGTTGGAACGCAGCTGAATGTCTTCCGTTATTTCGTTTCTGGATGATCAGCATTGTGTCTGGCCCAAAACATTCATGTGATCTGCATCAAAGCAAGTTCCCAGTGTGTTAACCTTTAACCCTTTCGCTGCTGAGGCTTTTCCCGCCCCTATGCTGAGGTCATTTTTACCTGTTTTGCTCATCATGTTTAAACGTGTTTAGAAGCTTATTTTAGTATATGACCCAGACATATTATATATCGTTCTTTCCGTCAGACTCTGCAGATTCATAATATGTCATTATTATATGTATACGTCATGACCTGTCTGTATATTATAACAAAAAATGCAATAAAATATGTATTTTCAATAATTTACAATGTGTAAAGTGTTTTTTTCCACATTTTAACATGCGAGCAATTGCGGTTATATTTTGTATGGGGTGCGCTTGTTTAAAAAATTAGAGATGGGGTCTCGTTACATTTTTTTTTGGGAAAATGACACTATTTTTAACAAACGCACCGCATACAAAAATCGTTAGTGCAGCATCATTGTTCACATTATAATTGAAATGGGAACAATATTGCTGCATTAACAAACCAAAAAAAATAAAAAAAAAGTGTTTATTTTTTTAATTTTTTTTTTTTTTTTTTTTTTATTTTTATTTTTCATTTTTTTTTTTTTTTTTTACAAAATTTTTCACTTTCATGTTTGGTATCGTTGGAACGGCCATGCTCTGGCCGATCCAACAATACCAAAATTTAACCCCTAGCTGCCACGGATCAGGAGATAGGGAGTTCATTGGAACTCCCTATCTCCACAGTTGGTGGCAGTTAGGGGTTAAGTCTAGGACTGGCGTCATCGTGCTACGCACGATGACGCCAGTCCTCTGGGGGAGTTCCCGGAGGCTTGGCCGACATCCAAGATGTCGGCCAGCTCCGGGAAAGGATCGCGAACCGGCGCTTTTCAGCGCCGATTCGCGATCCAGCTCCCCAGGGGTTAATGCCAGGCATCATTTGGAAGGGCAGGCTGTGCCCTTCCAAATGATGCCTGGGTTAACCCCTGTGCGCCGCCGATCGGGAGGGAGAGAGGTCCGAAGGACCTCCCCCCTCCCTTTCAGGCGCCTCCTCCGCACATGCGGGGGGGGCGCCTGAATTAGGTGTCATCGCGCCCCCGCGATGACACCTAATTCTGGCGGCTGCTGGTCCGGATGCCGGGCTGACATCCAGGATGTCAACCCGCACCGGGGGGCCAGCGATCGGCCGGAACCCGGCCGAACGCTGACCCCGATGGGAGGACGCGCTCAGCGCGTCCTCCGCATACCAGGGGGACTGCTGAGGACGCGCTGAGCGCGTCCTCAGCAGCGAAGTGGTTAAAATCTGAATGCTACTGTGCTTAACATTAGGGATGAGCTGTTTGGTTAGATCGGTTCGGAGTTCGATTTGAACATCGTCTGTTCGCATGTTCACGAACTACGAACTTTCCGGGTGTTCGCCGCGTGTTCGCCCACAATGCAACACAATGGATCACAATGCACTTTTCCACTGGCCTGAAGCTTGTAATTGGCTACAGCCTTGCACCAGACCACAGGTCAGGTGCAAGACAGGTGCAAGACTAAGCCAATCACGGCTCAGAGTCCTGATTGGGCAAATTTTGCCCAATCATGGGCTCACAGAGCTAAGTCGCGCAGCACACTATATAAGGCTTCACACAGCCTTCAGCACGTGTTTTTTGAGAGGAGATTGATCTTGTGTTAGTGTGTGTTCTCACTGCCAGTCTGCCACCAGCTATTGGGGGGGGGGGTCTCATTTCTACAAAATATCTGGGAATTGTTCTAACCTGTGTGTTCTCTCTGCCAGCAACTATTTTGGGGTCAGTCATTTATACAAAATATCTGGGAATTGTTGTAATCTTTGTGTTCTAACTGCCAGCAACTATTGTGGGGGTCTAATTTCTACAGAATATCTGGGAATTTTTGTAATCTGTGTGTTCTCACTGCCACCCATCAGGGGTCTCACTTATATATAGGAGGTTTCTGGGAATTGTAATCTGTGTCTTCTCACTGCTAGCTATCAGGGGGTCCCACATACTTGTAGCAGATATCTGCAAATTGTAATCTGTGTCTTGTCACTGTTGCCAGCTATCAGGGGGTCCTATCAGGTGGTCTCACTGACTTGTAGGTGTTTCTGGGAATTGTAAATTGTGTCTTGTCACTGCCACCCATCAGGGGGTCTCACTGATTTATAGGAGGTTTCTGGGAATTGTAATCTGTGTTTTGTCACTGGCTGCCAGCTATAAGGGTGTCTCACTGAGTTATACCAGAGTTCTGGTAATCTTTAATATTTATACCAGAGTTGAATCAGAGTTCTGCAGCATATCTCCAATTTCTATAACCGAGTTGAATCAGAGTTCTGTATATCTTTTAATCAATATATCACTCACCATGTCATAAAGACCAAAAAGGACAGGCAGACACTCCCAGGCACAGATAAGAGGACAAGCAACCTCTGTGTCGGGAGGCTGTGCCTCTGTTTGTCATGGACATGGTGCATCCTCTGCAGTGGCACGCTTGTCCTTTATAACTGGTGCTGGCCGTCTTAAGCAGCAGCAACATACAGAGGATTTGGTGGATTGGCTAACCATCCTCCGAGTCCTCTGCCAGCCAGCCTTGTAGTGCTTTACAGTCCACCTCAGCTGCCAAAGCATCTAATGCAGCCTCCATGTCCACAGCTACTCCTGCTGTAGCCTCACTATCACACATGGAGGAGTCAGCTGAATTGTTTGACTACAATGACAGTGACAAGCTGCTTGAGGATGTGTAGCAACTCCAGTGCTCTGATTCAATCTCTGAGGTTGAGGAAGGGAGTATAATCAGCCTAGAGGAAGGGGGTGCCAGTGATGACACACAAATAACTGGCACTCATGTTGCCCCAGCAGCTGCAGCATACTGCCAAGTTGGCTCCAGTGACAAGGAGATAGGGGGTGATGAGAATGATGATGAGGTCACTGACTCCACCTGGGTGCCTGATCGAACAGAGGAGTCAAGTGAGGAGGAGGAGGAGGCAAAAACAAACACGAGGCACAACATCCTCTATGACCAACCGTAGCACTAGCCAGTCCAAGGCATCAGATGTCAGAGCTGCTGAGGTGCAGAGTAGGGATGACCCGAACACCCCCGAGTTCGATTCGCATTCGAACTCGAACTTTTCAAAGAATACAAATACGAACTCAATACAAGTCAATGGAACTCAAAGTTCGATTTTTAGAGTGCCCTCCAAGAGGGCATATATGCTAGATATTTGCCATAAACGGTGTATGGGGGTCCGGGTAGTGACCTGGGGGACAGGAAACAAGGACAAAAAGTGAAAAAAAAAAACTTTTTAAAGGGACAGTGAGTTTTCCATGAAATAAGGGTTAAAAATAAAAATGAAAAATCCCTTCAAATATCGTGCCTAGGAGGTCCCCATAACCTGCCCGTGAAGTGGCGGATTTCTAGGATGTATAGAAACATTTAAAGAAAATGTCCGGGTCCTGCTAGTGCCCTGGGGAACAGGAAACAAGGACAAAAAGTTTTTTAAAAAAGACGTTTTTAACCCCTTCACTGCTGACGATGTGTGGGAGACGTCCTCAGTTACTCCCACTGCATGCTGAGGAGGACGTGTCCCACACGTCATCAGCTTTGCGGGACCCCCGGCGGAGATACTCACCTCCTCTGTCCGGACTTCAGTGTCCTCAGACGCTGAAGTCAAGCCCCTCCCGACGAAAATGACGTCATCGCGCCATGCGCAATGGTGTCATTTCCAGACGACCCCCGGCCAGGGCCGGTGCAAGCATTTTTATCTACTAAGGCGAAGGTGCATTTTGGTGCCCCCCCATCCGTGTCATGTCAAGCCAATCAGGATAGAGGTGCCATGATAATCTCTATATATACACATATATATTTGCCCCCAGCTCATATGGGTATATTTGCCCCCAGATCACATGTGGATATATTTGCCCCCAGATCACATGTAGATTTATTTGCCCCCAGATTACATGGGTATATATTGCCCCAGCTCATATAGAGATATTTGCCCCAGCTCATATGGAAATATTTGCCCACAGCTCATATGGGTATATTTGCCCTGCCAGATCACATGTGGATATATTTGCCCCCAGCTCATGGATATATATATATATTTGCCCCTAACTCATGGATATATTTGCCCCAGATCACATGTGGATATATTTGCCCCAGATCACATGTGGATATATTTGTCCCCAGATCACATGTAGATATATTTGCCCCCAGATTACATAGGTATATATTGCCCCAGTTCATATAGAGATATTTGCCCCAGCCCATATGGGTTTATTTGCCCTGCCAGATCACATGTGGATATATTTGCCCCCAAATCATGGATATACTCATTTGAGGAGGCAACGAGGATGGTGAGCAGGGACAGTGCATGCATCAGTGACATTATTCCTTTAGTTTTCCTGCTGGAGCGCACTCTGCAGGGAATTATAGATGTGGCTCTAGAGGCAGAGCAGTGGGAGGAAGAGGAGGCCTTCCCTAGCTCTGAAGGCCCCAGTCTTTCCCGCAGACAGCATTCCAGCGGGTCCTCCTCAGATCAGACAGGAGGAGGAGGAGGAATATTTAAGTAGTGGGGGCATTGAAGGTGGGGATTCCTCAAGGGAGTGTTTTGTGTGCCCAGAAACACAAGGACTAGTACGTGGCTGGGAGGAGGAAGTGCATGATGGGGTCATCCTCATTGACTAGGCTAATGCCAGCTCCAACCTACGCTGCATGGGCTCCCTTATCCTGAAAAGCCTGGCACACTTGTGTAACACCTTTCCAGGCACTGGTAGGTTACCAAGTGATGACACAGGTGCTTCTGTGGCTGTGGATGATCAGAGGAATAGTGGTGAAGGCTGGGGCTGCTTCACTGATGCCTTTTTAATTTTTTTTAGTCCACGACGCCCAGGGACGTCAAATGTAGGCACGCATTGCCAGCGTCTTCACTGTATGGTGCAGGACTACCTAGGGGCAAGGGCAGACCTAGATACCTTTCCAGCAGATGATCCACTGGTTTACAGGGTGTTGAGATTGGATCACTGGCCAGAATTTAGCCAATATGCTATGCAGCTACTAGGTTGCCTTTCATCCAGTGTTCTTTCTGAAAGGACACTCAGTGCCACTGGAGGTTTTGTCACAGACAAAAGAGTGCGTCTGTCCACCGACTCTGTAGACCGGCTGACATATATTAAAATGAATCAGTCCTGGATCAGCAGCTATCAATCCCCTGATGCTGACATAACGGAATAGATCGGGGATGTCTTCTGCATTCACAAAACCTCCACTACTGAACTCTTCCACAATACCACAAAGAGGTTACAGTGTGAAGGCACTTGCTGCCACGAAGGCACAATATTTGGCTGCACTGAAGCTTGTACCAGATTTATATCATTTAAATTTTTTGGAACGCAGGGTCCAACCCTGCACTCTTCCACAATACCACAAAAGGGTTATGGTGTGAAGGCACTTGCTGCCATGAAAGTGTCACGGTCCACCCGGGGTACCTACTGAGGTACCTATATTGCACAGCCTGGTCCTAACAGCCTTTGTCCTGGTATGCTTTTGTATTGGGTTCCAATCCGGGGTTTACCTCAGCCCAGTGCCATGTCCAGGCTTCTGGAGATCCAGCCTGGGTTTTCCCGTCCAGCCTAGGAGTTCCATCTATGATTTAACCTCCTTAAAAGACAGAGAGACTGAACCAGCAGGGGTCCTGCATTGTTCTCCCTGACTGAGGTCATCTGGATGTGTGCAAACCTGCTCCAGTTTATCCTGTGTATCCATCCATCCATCCATCTGCTCTGTTGTTCCTGGATACATCGGTCTGTGCAAGGGACTCTCAGCGATCTCCACCTGTGGATTACAGTTAATCTCTGTCTCTGACCAAGGTACCACTGTCCGCTGTCCAGACTTCTCCTTGGTGGGCCCTGTCTGCAGTCTGGGACTGCATTGCCCACAAACCTCAGACTCTCCAGTCAAGAACTCTCCCTGGACTTTTTATATTTCCTTTGTTCTTTCAAGTGCCTGCAGTTAAGGACCACTTATGTTTCATTAAAGAATCTTCATTGCGTGATTCCTGTCTGGCCTCCCCTCTGTGTCGCCGCCTGCTGGGCTCATACCAGAACCGCACACGCCACGTGACAGAAAGGCACAATATTTGGGTGCACTGACATCTGTACCAGATTTATATCATTTAAATTTTTTGGAACACAGGGTCCAACCCTGCACTCTTCCATAATACCACAGAGGGGTTACTTGCGGTGTGACGGCCCAATTTTACAGCACCTATTGTTACTTTCATCCAAAGCCTGCATAAGTTTCACCATAATTTAGCCGAAAAATCACTAAACTTGTTCTGCGTGTCCTAAAATGTCTCCTCTTTTCATACAGGCTGCCGCCCCAAGCAGTTGTTTATGAATAGATTAAAGGAAAACTGTTTACCGTAATTTTTTGGTTTTTAAATGTTTCTATAGATCCTACAAATCCACCACTTCACCGGCAGGTTATGGGGACCTCCTAGGCACGATATTTGAAGGAATTTTTCGTTTTTATTTTTAACTCTTATTTCATGGAAAACTCACTGTTCCTTTAAAAACGTTTTTTTTTAAAACTTTTTGTCCTTGTTTCCTGTCCCCCAGGGCACTACCCGGACCCCCATACACCTTTTATGGCAAATATCTAGCATATATGCCCTCCTGGAGGGCACTCTAAAAATCGAACTTTCGAGTCCCATTGACTTGCATTGAGTTCGGTTCGTGTTTGAGTTCGAACTCGAACTTTTGAAATTGTTCGAGTTCTAATGCGAACCGAACAAGGGGGTGTTCGGCTCATCCCTACTTAACATGGGGTAGCACAAAGTCCTAATGCTAATTACCGTCCCGCTGATGTTAACTCAAATGTTAGGACTAGGTCCTAGCTGTGGTTCGCGGATCAGTCAGCACCAGCCGAAAATGAAACCAAAAAATCACATACTCGCCTCCCATCCCGGGTGAGAACGGTGGCTAAATCCACATCTTCTTGCCGTTGGGAGCGAGACTGGGATAAAAAGTCCCCCAGTCTCCCTCTTCGAATCACTCTGCCGACCTGCCAGATCTTGCCATGCGAAATCCTGCAGGTCATGTGACCGGCAGCGTTAGCCTCAATGGAGTCCTATGGACGCCATGGAGGGGATGCTCGCGGCGGCGCCTAGACAGCAAATTTACAAACTATTCAAATCTAAAACAGATAACAATACATTTCTGAGACAAGGGTAGGCTGGGAGTCTAATTCTATCAGAAAGATAACAAGATACACATGGACCCTACAATAGACAGATAGACAATAACATTCTTGCATAACAATGTTGCTCCTTGCTTCACATTACCCCTATACTGGATTGACCCTCCGTCCACTCATTTCGCTTATTGCAACTTTTCCCTCCAGTTGCCCTGAAATTAAAATGTCCTAAGATTGCTCCAAGCTTTGGTACAACAGGCGTGGTGAGTGAGGAGAGGGCACTCTGAGGCAGGGAGAACATTCCAGAAAGGTTGAGTCATCCCAGTGCATAGTGTCCAATCAATGACTCCCTCATTAATCCTAACATTTCAGATGTACGGGTCAAATCTAAAGACTTGTTTAAGTAATTACAGTTTAAGTATCTATAACTATAAAACCGTTTGTGTCCGTCGCCGTACTCACTTACGCATTGGGCATGCGCAAAGAAAAGAATCTGCTGGCCGGCCTGCGCGAGGGGAGGAAATCCTGTCCATTGAAGGGAACGCTGTGTGAGGAGGAAACTCAGGGTGAAAGGACAGGCCCACAGCCAATAGATGCAGTGTGTACAGCCAACTCCTCCCTCCGACTCAGCAGTTCCTCCTTTCTGTGTCCCTCTCCATGTGAGTCTCTCTCCTCACTGCGCACAGCTCCCACCCCCTGCAAACACACACACACACACTCCATCTCCTACAACCCCTCCACACACCACCTCCTGCAAAACCCCCACCATCTCCTGCAAACCTCTACACACCAACTCCTGCAACCGCTCCACACACCATCTCCTGCAAACCCTCCCCACACCATCTCCTGCAAACCTGCCCACACCACCTCCTGCAACCCCCCACACCATCTCCTGCAAACCCCCCACACCACCATCTCCTGCAACCCCCCACACCACCTGCAAACCCCCACACACATCTCCTGCAAACCCCCACACCACCTCCTGCAAACCCCACACCACCTCTTGAAACCCCCCAAGACCTCCTGCAAACCTCCCCACACCACCTTCTGCAAACCCCCCACACCACCTCCTGCAAACCTCCCCACACCTCCTGCAAAACCCACACCACCTCCTGCAAACCTCCTCACACCACCTCCTGCAGACCCCCCACCACCTCCTGCAAACCTCCCCACACCACCTCCTGCAAACACACACACCACCTCCTGTAAACCCCACCCACCACCTCCTGCAAAGCCCCACACCACCTCCTGCAAACCCCCCACCACCACACCTGCAAACCTCCCCACGCCACCTCCTGCAATCCTCCCCCACCACCTCCTGCAAAGCCCCCACCACCTCTTGCAAACCTTCTCACTACAAATCCTGCAAACCTGCCCACACCACCTACTGCAAACCCCCCACACCATCTCCTGCAAACCCCCCACACACCATCTCCTGCAACCCCCTCACCACCTCCTGCAAACCCCCCACCACCATCTCCTGCAACCCCCACACCACCTGCAAACCCCCACACACATCTCCTGCAAACCCCCACAAACCACCTCCTGCAAACCTCACACCACCTCTTGAAACCCCCCAAGACCTCCTGCAAACCTCCCCACACCACCTTCTGCAAACCCCACACCACTTCCTGCAAACCTCCCCACACCACCTCCTGCAAACCTCCCCACACCTCCTGCAAACCCCGCCACCACCTCCTGCAAACCTCCTCACAGCACCTCCTGCAGACCCCCCAAACACCTCCTGCAAACCTCCCCACACCACCTCCTGCCAAACACACCACCACCTCCTGTAAACCACACCCACCACCTTCTGCAAATCCCCACACCACCTCCTGCAACCCCCAACCACCACCTGCAAACCTCCCCACACCACCTCCTGCAATCCTCCCCCACCACCTCCTGCAAAGCCCCCACCACCTCCTGCAAACCTTCTCACTACACCTCCTGCAGACCTTCCCCCACCACCACCTGCAAACCTCCCCACACCACCTCCTGCAAACCTCTCCCCACTACCTCCTGCAATCCTCCCCACCACCTCCTGCAAACCTCCCCACTCCACCTCCTGCAAACCTCCCCACACCACCTCCTGCAATCCTCCCCACCACCTCCTGCAGACCGCCCCACACCACCTCCTGCAAACCTCCCCCACCACCTGCAAACCCCCACACCACCTCCTGCAAACCTCCTCACTCCACCTCCTGCAGACCTCCCCCACCACCTCCTGCAAAGCCCCCCCACACACCTCCTGCAAACCTCCACACACCACCTGCAAACCCCCCACACCACCTCCTGCAAACCTCCTCACTCCACCTCCTGCAAACCTCCTCACACCACCTCCTGCGAACCCCCACCAACTCCTGCAAACCTCCCCACACAAACTCCTGCAACCCCCCACACACCTCCTGCAAACCTCCCCCACCACCGCCTGCAAACCTCTCCCCCCACCACCTCCTGCAAACCTCTTCACACCACCTCCAGCAGACTCCCCACCACCTCCTGCAACCCCCCACAAACGCACCTTCTGCAACCCCCTACACACACGCACCTTCTGCAACCCCCCACACACCTTCTGCAACCCCCACACACACACTTCTTCAACCCCCACACACGCACCTTCTGCAACCCCCCACACACGCACACCTCCTGCAACCTCCCCACACACACACACATGCACCTCCTGTAACCCCGACACGCACCTTCTGCAACCCCTCACACAAGCACCTCCTGCAGCCCCATAAACATGCACCTCCTGCAACCCCCCACACACGCACCTTCTGCAACCCCCCACACACACACCTCCTGCAACCCCCTACACACACACACCTTCTGCAACACACGCACATCCTGCAAACCCCCCACACGCACCTCCTGCAACCCCCACACACACGCACCTCCTGCAACCTCCCCACACACGCACTCCTGCAATCCCCCACACACGCACCTCCTGCAACCCCCATACATGCACCTCCTGCAACCCCCCACACATGCACCTCCTGCAACCCCCACACACGCACCTCCTGCAACCCCCCACACACGCACCTCCGCCCCCACACACACACACAACCCCGCAACCCTCCCACGCACATGCACCTCCTGCAACCCCCACACAGACACCTCCTGCAACCGCCCACACACACACACCTCCTGCAACCCCCCCACACACATCTCCTGCAATCCCCCACACACACACGCACCTCCTGCAATCTCCCACACATGCACCTCCCGCAGACTCCCCACCACCTCCTGCAACCCCCCACAAACGCACCTTCTGCACCCCCCTACACACACGCACCTTCTGCAACCCCCACACACCTTCTGCAACCCCCCACACACACCTCCTGCAACCGCCCACACACGCACCTCCTGCAAACCCCCCCACACACGCACCTCCTGCAACCCTCCCCACACATGCACCTACTGCAATCCCCCCACACACACGCACCTCCTGAAACCCCCACCACCCCTCCTGTAATCCCCCCACACATACATGCACCAACTACAATCCCCCCACACATGCACCTCCTGCAACCCCCCACACACACACCTCCTGCAACCTCCCCACACACACACGCACCTTCTGCAACCCCCACACACACACCTCTGCACCCCCCTACACACACACCTTCTGCAACACACGCACATCCTGCAAACCCATCACACGCACCTCCTGCAACCCCCACACACACGCACCTCCTGCAACCCTCCCCACACACGCACCTCCTGCAACCCCCCCACACATGCACCTCCTGCAACCCCCATACACGCACCTCCTGCAACCCCCATACACGCACCTCCTGCAACCCCCCACACACGCACCTCCTGCAACCCCACCACACGCACCGTCTGCAACGCCCCACACACGCACCTCCGCCCCCACACAAGCACATACAACCCCCGCAACCCTCCCACGCACACGCACCTCCTGCAACCCCACACACACACACCTCCTGCAAACCGCCCACACACACACACCTCCTGCAACCCCCCACACACGCACTTCCTGCCCCCCCCACATGCACCTCCTGCAATCTCCCACACACACACGCACCTCCTGCAATCCCCCACACATGCACCTCCCGCAACCCCCCCACACACACATGCACCTCCTGCAATCCCACACACACACACATGCACCTCCTGCAACCGCCCACACATGCACCTCCTGCAAACCCCCCCCACATGCACCTCCTGCAACCCTCCACACACGCACCTCCTGCAACCCTCCCCACGCACCTCCTGCAATCCCCCCACACACACGCACCTCCTGCAGCCCCCACACACACACCTCCTGTAATCCCCCACACACACATGCACCTACTACAATCCCCACACACACGCACCTCCTGTAACCCCCCACACACGCACCTCCTGCAACCCCCCACACACACACCTCCTGCAACCCCCACACACCACACGTACCTCCTGCAACCACCCACACACGCACCTCCTGTAACCCCCACACGCACCTCCTGCAACCCCCACACACATGCACTTCCTGCAACCCTCCACACATGCACCTCCTGCAACCCCCCACACACACGCACCTCCTGCAACCCCCACACACGCACCTCCTGGAACCCCCACACATGCACTTCATGGAACCCCCCACACACATGCACCTCCTGCAATCTCCCACACATGCACCTCCTGTAACCCCCCAGACACACACCTACTGCAACCGCCCACACACGCACCTCCTGCAAACCCCCTCACACGCACCTCCTGCAACCCCCACACACACGTACCTCCTGCAACCCCCACACACACACCTCCTGTAATCCCCCCCACACACGCATGCACCTACTGCAAACCCCCCCACACGCACCTCCTGCAACCCCCACACACTCACCTCCTGTAACCCACCCACACACACGCACCTCATGCAACCCTCCCACGCACACGCACCTCCTGTAACCCCCACACACACCTCCTGCAACCCCCCACACACGCACCTCCTGCAACCCCCCACACATGCACCTCCTGCAACCCCCCACACACAAGCACCTCCTGCAACCCCCCACACAGGCACCTCCTGCAACCCCCCACACATGTACACACATGCACCTCCCATGCACACGCATCTCCTGTAACCCCCCCACACGCACCTCCTGCAACCCCCCACATACGCACCTCCTGGAACCCCCCACACATGCACTTCCTGGAACCCCCCACACATGCACTTCCTGGAACCCCCCACACATGCACCTCCTGCAACCGCCCACACACGCACCTCCTGCAAACCCCCTCACACGCACCTCCTGCAACCCCCCAGACACGCACCTCCTGCAACCCTCCCCACACACGCACCTCCTGCAACCCCCCACACAAGCCCTCCTGCAACCCCCACGCAAGCACCTCCTGCAACCCCCCACACATGCACCTCCTGGAACCCCCACACATGCACTTCCTGGAACCCCCACATGCACCTCCTGCAACCCCCCACACACGCACCTCCTGCAACCCCCCACACACACCTCCTGCAACCCCCCCACACATGCACCTCCTGCAACCCCCCACGCACACCCTGCAACCCCCATGCACACGCAACTCCTGCAACCCCCCCTGCACACGCACTTCCTGCAACCCCGCACACGCACCACCTGCAAACCCCCCATACACACCTCCTGCAACACCTCCTCACACACACATCACCTTCTGCACCCCCACTGCTCCGATAGCACCTTCTGCTCCTCCCACTGCCCCCACAATCCCCATATCACCTTCTGCAACCCTTCTGTAATCCCCCCCACACACACACATGCACCTCCTGCAATCCCCCCACACACGCACCTCCTGTAACCCCCCACACACACGCACTCCTGCAACCCTCCCACGCACACGCACCTCCTGGAACCCCCACACACGCACCTCCTGCAACCCCCCACACACACACCTCCTGCAACCCCCCCACACACACGTACCTCCTGCAAACACCCACACATGCACCTCCTGCAACCCCCCACACACACGCACACACATGCACCTCCACGCACACACACCTCCTGTAACCCCCCACACGCACCTCCTGTAACCCCACACACGCCACCCCCCTCCTGCAACCCCCCACACAAGCACCTCCTGCAACCCCCACGCAAGCACCTCCTGCAACCCCCCACGCACGCACCTCCTGCAACCCCCCACACATGCACCTCCTGGAACCCCCACACATGCACTTCCTGGAACCCCCACACATGCACCTCCTGCAACCCCCATACACGCACCTCTGCAACCCCCCACACACACCTCCTGCAACCCCCCACACATGCACCTCCTGCAACCCCCACGCACACCCTGCAACCCCCATGCACACGCAACTCCTGCAACCCCCTGCACACGCACGTCCTGCAACCCCCCGCACACGCACCACCTGCAAACCCCCATACACACCTCCTGCAACACCTCCTCACACACACATCACCTTCTGCACCCCCACTGCTCCGATAGCACCTTCTGCTCCTCCCACTGCCCCCACAATCCCCATAGCACCTTCTGCACCCCTCACTGTCCCTGCAACACCCGATACCACCTTCTGTGCCACCACAACTCCTCGATACCACCTTCTGTGCCACCACAACTCCCCGAAACCACCTTCTGCACATCCACTGCCCCCTAAAACCCATGTTACCACCTTCTGCACCCCCACTGCCCCTGCAGCCCCCCAATACCACCTTCTGTGCCTCCACTGCCCTTGAAACCCCCAATACCACCTTCTGCATCCCCATTGCCCCCGCAACCTCCCAATACCAATTTCTGAATCTCCGCAACCTCCAATACTACCATCTGTGCCCTCACTGCCCCGCAACCCCTAATACCACCTTCTGCGCCCTTACTGCCCCGCCACACCAAAATACCACCTTCTGCATTCCTACTGCCCCCGCAACCCCCAATACCAACTTCTGCACCCTCAATGCCCTTGCAACACCCCAATGGAGTACAGAGCAGCCAGATCCCAGGGCATACCAAGAGCAGCCAGATCCTCAACTATAGACTGCCCTCTGGGCCGGCTTAACACCTAGTAAGTTATATAATTGTATAACATGATGTCATCATTCTGTTGTTAAAAACAAGCAAGTTATGTTTTCAGAAACATTTTTTCTTTCAATGTATTTTTTACAGATAAGCTACGGAGCCACAGACTCTGTTCTAAATGACCGACGCGTTTATCCACATTTTTTCCGGATGCTTCAGAGCAGCAGTGTGTATTACAGGACTATAACTCGATTTATTAAATTCTTCGGCTGGAACTGGGTGGGAATCTTTGTATCGGACGATGACAGC
Organism: Leptobrachium leishanense; assembly: GCA_009667805.1. Lineage (NCBI taxonomy): Eukaryota > Metazoa > Chordata > Amphibia > Anura > Megophryidae > Leptobrachium > Leptobrachium leishanense. The sequence continues at coordinate 554,125,531 of CM019063.1, forward strand.
GGAGAGACGGAGCAGCTGCTTTTATCTCAGTATTTATCCAGTTACGGGATCTGTGTGGCTTTTACTTTAAAGTTCGGCACAAATGAACTCGACCGACCTGATGTGATCAATAGAAACATAAATACCATCCGCTCATCGTCCGCCAAGGTTATTGTAATGTGCGGATCCTTTAATTATGCAGTTATTATGTTTTTACAAGCCGCCCCTGACATATTCTACGAGAAGACGTTGATTCTCAATCCATCTTGGACCTCCAGCAGTTACCTGACCGGGCACAGCGTTGAAGCCTTGAATAACTCTTTAGTAATCGATCTGTATGTCATAACTTTACCAGAATATGGTGATTTCTTTAGGAATGTCGGTTTCTTAAACCGTCCAAAGGACAAACTTATTGAGGACACAGGAATAGTAGAATATCAATGTATGAGCTCAAATGTATCAAGGAACCAATTCTTCTCCTCTCTCTATAACATCTCCCTTTCTAATTGTACCGGGATGGATACGATGCATGGCATTGAGGCTTATGTGTATCGTGGAGTTACTCCTCGTGTTTACTACGCCGTTCTTGTCATGGCTCTCGCCCTAAGCAGCATGCAAGACTATCTAAAAGAACACTACAACGAGGAAAGCATGAAAAGCTATACATTTAAACACCAGGTAAGTACATAAATCACAGTAATGTGTGCTGTGTATGAGCGTATCACTAGCTCCACAGCAATAAAACTCATAGTAATGTGCAGTGCGTATGAGCGTATCACTAGCTCCACAGCAATAAAACTCATAGTAATGTGCAGTGCGTATGAGCGTATCACTAGCTCCACAGCAATAAAACTCACAGTAATGTGCGCTGTGTATGAGCGTATCACAGAGCTCCACAGCAATAAAACTCACAGTAATGTGCGCTGTGTATGAGTGTATCACAGAGCCCCACAGCCTTTTTGACACCCAAGCCAATCCCATTATTCATTACACCCACCCCCCATTCTTTATACACAGGTCCCCCTTCATTGTTTTTAAGCAGGTACCCCTTTCTACTTTTTTTAAGTATGTGCCCCCATTTTTTGTTCATTGGTTTTAGGACAGGTCCCCTTTTCTGTTTATTTTTTAAATCAGGTCACCCTTTTGCTCATCATTTTCAAGCAGGTCCCCCTTTTTTGTTCCTAAGCAGGTCCTACTTTTTGGTTTCTAAGCAGGTCCTACTTTTTGGTTTCTAAGCAGGTCCTACTTTTTGGTTTCTAAGCAGGTCCCCCTTTTTGTTTCTAAGCAGGTCCTACTTTTTGGTTTCTAAGCAGGTCCTACTTTTTGGTTTCTAAGCAGGTCCTCCTTTTTTGTTTCTAAGCAGGTCCCCCTTTTTGTTCCTAAGCAGGTCCTACTTTTTGTTTTCTAATCAGGTCCTCCTTTTTGGTTTCTAAGCAGGTCCCCCTTTTTTGTTCCTAAGCAGGTCCTACTTTTTGGTTTCTAAGCAGGTCCTACTTTTTGGTTTCTAAGCAGGTCCCCCTTTTTTGTTCCTAAGCAGGTCCCCCTTTTTTGTTCCTAAGCAGGTCCTACTTTTTGGTTTCTAAGCAGGTCCTGCTTTTTGGTTTCTAAGCAGGTCCTACTTTTTTGTTTCTAAGCAGTTCCCCCTTTTTTGTTTCTAAGCAGGTACCCTTTTTCTAAGCAGGTCCTCCTTTTTGGATTCTAAGCAGATCCCCTTTTTTGATTGTAACCAGGTCCTTTTTGGTTTCTAGGCAGATCTCTTCTGAGCAGGTCCCCCTTTTTGGTTTCTTGGCAGGACCCACTTTTTGTTTTTAAGCAGGTCCCCTTTTTCTATGCAGGTCCCCCTTTTCTTATTCATTGTTTTTAAGCAGCTCCCCTTATTTTTAAGCAGGTTCTCTTTTTGTTCTTAAGCAGGTACCCTTTTTTGTTTCTAGGCAGGTCCTCCTTATTTATTTCTAGGCAGGTCCCCTTTATTTGTTTCTAGGCAGCTCCCACCTCCCAATTGGCACTCACCAGATCGGGCCTTGGCTGCTCCTCCAGGCTGGATCTGCTGTCATCCTCTGTGTTGTTGCCTCCTCTTCTGGTCTTGTCTCCAGTTCTTGCGTGATGTGATGTCAAGTTTGTGGGTCAGGTGTCAGCCAAGCCTCCAAGTCCTCCTCCCGCCCACTGACATTGTCACCATATGCGTGATGACATCACTTGGGCAGTTAAATCCCTAGCTGCCAAGTGGAGATAGTGGGGTCAGTGGGACACCATTATCTCCCGATCGGTGGTGGCTAGAGTGTCATCTTTGGTATCATTGGTAAGGCCAGAGCATGGACTTTCCAATGATACCAAACATGACTATGTTACAAGTAATGAAAAAAGTTTAAATAAATAATAAAAAATAACACATTTTAAAAAATAAAAACATCCTTGTTTTTATTAATGCAGCACTAATGATTTTTTTCCAGTTTTAGCTAAAATCACATAATTTCTCAGAAAAATAAAGTAATGCGTTTCTAATTTTTTTTAGCAAGCGTACCCCATAGAATAAATAATGTAAAGGCTCGGATGATACAAAGTGAATTTTTTTTACACGCTATAGATGATTGGAAATTCACATGTTTTACTTTTTTTTGTTTTAGCATTCTGGCAGAGCATGACATATACATATAATTATGATATATAATGAACCTGCTGAGTCTGCTGAAAAAAAAAATTGTCTGTATCGTACAATAAAACGTGACTTTACATTTAAGCATGATGAGCACAAAATTGTAAAAATGAGCTCAGCGCACAGAGGTGAAATGGTCCAGCAGCGAAGGAGTTTAAATAGAAAAATCCGAAAAGAATTTTGCCGAAAAAATCCCCAAAAAACCCCACCACTGCACCTTTTAAAAGCTGTTTGTGAAAAAACTACTGGACAAAAATTCCTGGGATTAATATATTAGGTCCTATGAATAATAATAAAAAGGTCTGTTACAGAAAAAAACAGTAAAAAAAATAACAACAATCTGAAATTTGCCGAAAGAATCCTAAAAAATAAAGAGACTTTTGGCTGCAAGTGAAAAGAATAAATGGTTGAATGAATATTTTTTAACATTGAAGCCTATGGGATTCTCCTGATTGAACCTGTCGAATGAAACCACTGAACATCAGGGCATTTCACTGACATTTCTCTGCTGTTCAATGTGAATAGATTAACCATTGCTTCTCTATGGGGATTTCACTGCTGCCGAACAGCACCGTATTTCACTGCCGCCAAACAGACACCGTATTTCACTGCTGCTGAACAGGCACTGTATTTCACTGCCATTTCACCAATATTTGGGCAATTGCCTGCATTCTGAATAGCCGAATGGCCACAAATTGTCACCGTACGGGGATATTCACTGTTCATTGCAATTTTGGGGCCAATTAAGCTATAATCACTCTCAGAAGGCACTGAGCGGCATTCTGGAATTGCAAAGAGGCTCCAAGGCAGGAATTCAGAACAAGCGGGTCTGGAGCTGCGGATCAGGCTGCTCGAGGCACTGAGTTCCGAGTAACTCAGAGGCCGGACTGATCCTGGTAAGGGGGTGTCTGGAGAGCCAGGACAGACGGGAAGAGACGGCTTCCCATCACAATGGTACAGAATTTCAGCGTTCGGTTACCTTTCTCCAGCCATTCGGATCTCTTTGAATAACCCTGATAAAATAAAAGAGATACATGGTACAGACAGATACATAAAATAAAAGAGATAAACACATAGAACAGCACCAGACAAGTCCCTGTTCAAGAGCTTGCACTCTGAGAGGACCAGATGGGGAACTGCTGTATGACGGTGCCGGAATATCTTGGGGGCGGGAATGTTAACTGTTTTTATCTGATTCTGAACCAAATAAAAGCAGGCCAAGTGAAATGGCCAGTGTGTATCCTGTAATGAACATACAGCCTGCCTGGTGTCTCAGCTACGCTACAGCTATAATCACTCTCAGAAGGCACAGAGCGGCATTCTGGAAATGCAAAGAGGCTCCAAGGCAGGGGTTCAGGCCAAGCGGGTCTGGAGCTGCGGATCAGGCTGCTCGAGGCACTGAGTTCCGAGCAACTCAGAGGCCGGCCTGATCCTGGTAAGGGGGTGTCTGGAGAGCCAGGACTGACGGGAAGAGACGGCGTCCCATCATAATGGTACAGACACATAAAATAAAAGAGATAAATGGTACAGACAGATACATAAAATAAAAGGATAATAAACACAACAGCTAAACTCATGGTTCCTGCAACTGACTGAGCTCTGGTTCCAGTGGGCTTGGAGGAGGAAGAGCAGAATCCTGAGTTCAGTCCACATGTGCTGAGATGTTAAGTGACATGGTCCCACACACTGAACTGGCTCACTTGGCAAAGCATTGCCTTTTTAACCCCTCACCTCCCCCATCCATAAACGCACCCTGAGGGATGTCCAGCCCTGAGCAATGTCCACTCGGCTCCAAAATTGCATATTTTGACCCAGTCCCATCCAGTTAGCACCGGCCCACCCCAAGAGAACAGCCAATCATTCGTGGCTACCACAAGACAAAGGAACTGGGAGAAATGGAGCATAAACATACACCAGTGCTGGGGAAGGGTAAGCGTGCAAGTGACTGTGCTGGCAACACCATTTGGTTATACCTAGGTCTCCATGGTGACGCTTCGTGAATTAGGCCACAGGAAATGCCATGCAAATGAGGACACACCATTTGCTGTTTCAAGGCCTCTGTGAGCTTCAACTGGCAAGATATCCCCAAGGCAGGGGGAATTAAACAAAACAGGGCAGGATCCATAAATGTACATAGACACACTGAGATATACGCTCAGTGGTCAGATTATTATGACCAAGTGACTTTTTTAGGCAAATTAGCTATAATTTGGCACTGAAGTTGCTAGAGGGCCAGACCATTATAAATAGGGAAGCAGGCGCTGCCGCTAGGTGAGCTAGGTGGCTGCCTAGAGCGCAGGTCCGCCTAGGGCACCTGCTGCCGAGCTCCACAGGCAGGGTCGGCCCGTCCATGCAGCAGGTGGCATGAAGCGTCCCTGCTGCAAAACATCGGAACGCCCCCACCTCATTCAGCAGGCCAGCGCCCGCCCCTACACCTCAGCGGTCCGCCCCTACTCCCCCTCCACGCTAGCAGCGGGTTGCGGCTGCCCCGGAGGCGCCTGCACAGCGCTGGGCCTAGGCGAGCACGTTTGCTGCGGGGCCTGGGACGGCGCTGAGCGGGTAGCTCCCACGCCGCTCTCCCCCTTGGCACACGTTTGCTGCAGGGCCTGGGACAGGGCTGAGCGCGGTAGCTCCCACGCCGCTCTCCCTCTTGGCACCACCATGACAGCTCATTGAGGCCTGCGGGCCATCCCCGAAGCCCGGGGAGACCGCACCAGGCCCGAGGAGACCACCAGGCCCGAGGCGTGGGGAGACCACCAGGCCTGAGGAGACCGCACCAGGCCCGAGGCCTGGGGAGACCACAAGGCCTGGGGAGATCACGAGGCCTGGGGAGACCACCAGGCCCGAGGAGACCACCAGGCCCAAAGGCCTGGGGAGACCACGAGGCCTGGGGAGACCACCATGCCTGAGGCCTGGGGAGACCACCAGGCCCAAGGAGACCACCATGCCTGAGGCCGGGGGAGACCCCGAGGCCTGGGGAGACTACCAGGCCCGAAGCCTGGGGACATCAACAGGCTCAAAGCCAGGCCTCAACCAGGGTTGTGAGGGTAAGTTTATGTGTGTGTGTGGATTTTTATGTGCGTGTGTGGATTTTTATGTGTGTGTGTGTGTGTGTGGATCTGTATGTGTATTTGTATGTGTGTGTGACATTGGGTGGGGGTATGTGGACCTCTGTGATACGCTCATATGCACCGCCCGTTACTGTGCATTTCATTGCTGTGGGGCTCTGTGATAGGCTCATACACACTGCACATTACTGTGTTTTATTGCTGTGGATTCTGTGATACGTTCATACACACGCCTGTTACTGTGAGTTTTATTGCTGTGGATTCTGTGATACGTTCATACACACCGCCTGTTACTGTGAGTTTTATTGCTGTGGATTCTGTGATACGTTCATACACACCGCCTGTTACTGTGAGTTTTATTGCTGTGGATTCTGTGATATGCTCATACACACCGCCTGTTACTGTGAGTTTTATTGCTGTGGATTCTGTGATATGCTCATACACACCGCCTGTTACTGTGAGTTTTATTGCCGTGGAGCTCTGTGATACGTTCACACATGTCACGTTTTTTTTTGAGGGGGGGCGCAGGTTGCTGGTCTGGCCTAGGGCGCAAAATAGCCTAGCACCGGCCCTGGTAGCAGGTTGTTTACCATGACAGTGGAAGTGATTTTTTTCTGAAGATATGGGTAAACAACGTTATTTAACAGCCTTTGAACGTGGGATGATTGTTGGCGCTCGGAGCCATAGAGCGAGTATCAGCAAAACAGAAGTTTGGTTAAATGTTCAAGAGCAGCTGTTGTTAAATTGTTTAAAGACGGGACTGTCAGCTGAAAATCTGGGTCTGAACGTACGAATTGTGTCTGTCAGCGACTAGTCAATGTTAGGGCAGAACGTAGAGTGGCAAGACTGGTACAAGACAACAGAAGGGCAACAGTGCATGAAATGACTGCAGATCTTAATCAGGGATCCTCTCAACTGATCTCTGAACGCACTGCGCGCCGTACACTGCATTGCATGGGATATGGAAGCCGAAGGCCTGTTCCAACACCTTTTCTGTCTGCAGTTAACAAGATAAAACGTCTCCAGTTTGCACAGGAACACAAGGATTGGACAGTCGAGCATCGGAAAAAAAGTCATGTGGTCAGATGAATCACGTTTCCAGTTGCATCATGCAGATGGCAGAGTGAGAATTTGGTGGAAACAGCATGAAAGGAGCACCCCACATGCAAGAGTACAACCCTTCAAGCTGGTGGGGGCAGTGTTATGGTTTGAGGCCCTTTAATTCGTGTGGAACAACGTCTGAATAGCACATCACACCAAAACATCATTGCTGATTAGACATGTGCACAGCACAAAATTTCGTTTTGAACTAATGGATTAGTCCTAAAATGCAATTTATTTAGTTGCTAAAGAAATTCGTTTTCAGTTCTTTAGTATGAAAACTAATTTCATTCATCCGAAAAACAGTGGATACAATTACTATTGTAGCGGCTCCTCAGAGGGCTGAGACCGCTGCTTGTTACAGTATCTCTCACTCTCAGCACAATGTGTCAGGCAAAGCTGTTACAGTAACTGACTGCTGCTCATCACAGCGCTCAGAGTTTCAGTAAAACTAGTAAATAATATTTTTATATATAAGAGGTTAGAACAATATTATTTCCTTGTTTTACTGAAACTCTGAGCGCTGTTACAGTCAGTTACTGATGAGCCTGATGCATTGTACTGAGAGATAATATAACAAGCAGCCGATCTCAGCTCTCACAGCCACTGGATTTAAAGGGCTAAAAAAAAGGCTCCTCTCTGTATAATGTATAGAACATCCTCCTGCATTAATTAATACCCCTCTCTGTATAATGTATACAACATCCACCTGCATTAATTAATGCCCCTCTCTGTATAGAACATCCTACAGCATTGGCATGTGGAGGAGGGTGCAGAACTTCGGAATGCAATGCTTATCCAGCACAGGAGAGGGAACTTTTACTTAAACTTTGTATCTCTGTGGGGGGAGACACAGGATTATAAAAGCAGGGGAGAGGGAAAATATTAACGTAAATCGGTCTGAAAGCTCAGAGAAGAGATGACTTGTGCAAATTTATTTTTATAATAAAATAAAGCACTTTAAATCCAGGGAAAACATTCAAATAAATCACACTGAAGGCTCATAATGACAGAGTAACTGGGAGAGCTGGATACTAAATGTATCAGACGTAAAAAAAACCTTAGAACAAGCAGCACTGGGAGAGGAGAGGGACTTTATATAAAACGTGTATTATAGATGAGGACAGGGGGATACTGCTCCTGGATAATATAAAATGTATCAGACCTAAGCCCCTATTATGCAGAGCAGGAGGGGGGATAACACACGTTTTATAAAGTCCCTCTCTTCTTCCAGCGCTGCTTGTTATAAAGGGGTTTTTACTATCCAGCCCTCCTCTGTCATTAGCTTTCAGTGTGATTTATTTGAATGTTTTCCTTCTCCAGCTGCTTTTATCATCTTGTCTGCCTCATAGACATGCAAGGGTTAAGTAAATGTTTCCCCTCCTGTGCTGGCTGGCTGTGCTGGGAGTGAGTATTCTGGAGCTCTATCACTGTCAGATTTTCGGGTAGGGGTCGGGAAGGATTACGCATACAAACCTTTTCTGTAGCTTTGCGATGTTGCGCTCTTCATTGCTGGTCTCCTTCACTCAATGTAATATTACAAAAAAGACTGAAACTAAAATGTAGTGCATTTTATTTTAGTTTCTTTCGTTTTTTGTACTGAGCAGTTTCGTATCTCTTGAGTCGTACTAAAACTAAATTATCCCAAAATTCGGACCAAATCGTTTTAGTACTAAAACGAATGCACATGTCTAATGCTGATCAAGTTCATCCTAACATGCTGATGGCGTATTCCAATGGAGATGGTTTCTTCCAACAAGAATGCGCCCTCATGCCACGGTGCTCGTATTGTGCAGGAGTGGTTTCAAGAACATGAGGGAGAATTTACCTTGCTTAGGTGGCCCCCGCAATCACCAGATCTCAATCCAATTGAGCATTTGCGGAACCAAGTTGAAAGAGCCATCAGGCAGCTGATTCCACAACCATCAAATCTCACAGAACTGGACAGGGCTATTCATCAGGCATAGTGTCAGATTCCTCGCATCACCTTTCAACATCTCGTGGAATCAATGCCAAGAAGAATCGCCGCAGTAGAAGGCAAAAGGTGGCCCAACCAAGTACTGATGGGGGTCATAATAATCTGGCCACTCAGTGTACATTGGGGGGCTTCCAAGCATGATTAGGAAGCTTTTCATCACCATGGCCTTTGTGTCACATGAAGGTAAATGTGCTGCAGACAGATAATAAAATGGTGAGATCTCTTGCTTACACGGGGTTTGCATTATCAGCGTACAGGCAGATGCAGTAAATGTACTGCAGACAGATAATAAAATGGTGAGATCTCCTGATTTCACGGGGTCTGCATTCTCACCGTACAGGCAGATGGAGTAAATGTTCTGCAGACAGATAATAAAATGATGAGATCTCCTGCTTACACAGGGTTTGAATTATCAGCATACAGGTAGATGCAGTAAATGTGCTGCAGACAGATAATAAAATGGTGAGATCTCCTGCTCAAGGGGATTTGCAGTGATCAGAATGAGATTATTAGCAATGCAATATCTGTATGTGCTGCATAATGCCTGTGTGTGGCAATTACAGCAACACCTTGTATCTGTATGTGCCGCATAATGCCTGTGTGTGGTAGTTACAGCAACACCTTGTATCTGTGTGTGCCGCATAATGCCTGTGTGTGGCAATTACAGCAACACCTTGTATCTGTGTGTGCCGCATAATGCCTGTGTGTGGCAATTACAGCAACACCTTGTATCTGTGTGTGCCGCATAATGCCTGTGTGTGGCAATTACAGCAACACCTTGTATCTGTGTGTGCTGCATAATGCCTGCTGTGTGTGGCAATTACAGCAACACCTTGTATCTGTGTGTGCCGCATAATGCCTGTGTGTGGCAATTACAGCAACACCTTGTATCTGTGTGTGCCGCATAATGCCTGTGTGTGGCAATTACAGCAACACCTTGTATCTGTATGTGCTGCATAATGCCTGTGTGTGGCAATTACAGCAACACCTTGTATCTGTGTGTGCCGCATAATGCCTGTGTGTGGCAATTACAGCAACACCTTGTATCTGTGTGTGCCGCATAATTCCTGTGTGTGGCAATTACAGCAACACCTTGTATCTGTATGTGCTGCATAATGCCTGTGTATGGCAATTACAGCAACATCTTGTATATGTATGTGCTGCATAATGCCTGTGTATGGCAATTACAACAACACCTTGTATCTGTGTGTGCCGCATAATGCCTGTGTGTGGCAATTACAGCAACACCTTGTATCTGTGTTTGCCACATAATGCCTGTGCGTGGCAATTACAGGAACACCTTGTATCTGTATGTGCCGCATAATGTCTGTGTGTGGCAATTACAGCAACACCTTGTATCTGTATGTGCTGCATAATGCCTGTGTGTGGCAATTACAGCAACACCTTGTATCTGTATGTGCTGCATAATGCCTGTGTATGGCAATTACAGCAACACCTTGTATCTGTATGTGCTGCACAATGCCTGTGTATGGCAATTACAGCAACACCTTGTATCTGTATGTGCTGCATAATGCCTGTGTATGGCAATTACAGCAACACCTTGTATCTGTATGTGCTGCACAATGCCTGTGTATGGCAATTACAGCAACACCTTGTATCTGTATGTGCTGCATAATGCCTGTGTATGGCATTTACAGCAACACCTTGTATCTGTTTGTGCTGCATAATGCCTGTGTGGCAATTACAGCAACACCTTGTATCTGTATGTGCCGCATAATGCCTATGTGTGGCAGTTACAGCAACACCTTGTATCTGTATGTGCCGCATAATGCCTGTGTGTGGCAATTACAGCAACACCTTGTATCTGTATGTGCTGCATAATGCCTGTGTATGGCAATTACAGCAACACCTTGTATCTGTATGTGCTGCATAATGCCTGTGTATGGCAATTACAGCAACACCTTGTATCTGAATGTGCTGCATAATGCCTGTGTATGGCAATTATAGCAACACCTTGTATCTGTATGTGCTGCATAATGCCTGTGTGTGGCAATTACAGCAACACCTTGAATCTGTATGTACCGCATAATGCCTGTGTGTGGCAGTTACAGCAACACCTTGTATCTGTATGTGCCGCATAATGCCTGTGTATGGCAATTACAGCAACACCTTGTATCTGTATGTGCTGCATAATGCCTGTGTGTGGCAATTACAGCAACACCTTGAATCTGTATGTGCTGCATAATGCCTGTGTGTGGCAATTACAGCAACACCGTGTATCTGTATGTGCCGCATAATGCCTGTGTATGGCAATTACAGGAACACCTTGTATCTGTATGTGCCGCATAATGCCTGTGTGTGGCAATTACAGCAACACCGTGTATCTGTATGTGCCGCATAATGCCTGTGTAGGGCAATTACAGCATTGTATCTGTACTGTACAGGGATTTAAACTCATAAACCCCTGAATCTTATCCCTGTACAGCAGTGACTGACCCACAGCTCTCCCTGCATTCTGACACATCCAGGCTGCTGGAATGCTGCAGTAACGTTTGTTGAGCTTTATGTTACATTGTTGTTTCGGCTGCTCCTACAGGTTATTTGCAGGAATTCAGGGTGGCAGGAGTGAGGACTAAATGAAAAGCCTGTTTGCAACTACGTTTGATTCTAAATTTCATTTTCAGTTCTTTTTTCATTGAAAAAATAAATACATGTTATTAATTGACAAATCGTTAGTGCGCACGATGAGAAAATACGTATAGAGTTAAATTAATGGATTTGTACAAAATGTTGCTTTCTTTGCAGTTATATCAGTTTATAAAAAATACATTGGATTTATTCGACCTGAATCGCAGCACATTTTTTAATGAAAACGGAGAATTTGCTTTGTATTATCTGATCACAAACTGGATGCGATTACTTAATGGGTCAACACTTGTGCAGATCGTGGGCCTTTACACGGATTGGGAATCAGAAGATAAGAAGCTTCTCCTGTACCCATCAAAAATAGTATGGAGGAACGAGAACAATGAGGTGAGAGCAGCAGCCCCCAAACTTACACGTGTGCTGTATTCAAGGAAGATGTGATCTTATATCATTTATACCCTCTCCATCCTTTTTTACTAATTGCTAAACCTGTTCATGGCAAAAAAAAGTTCCTGTAAGTATTTCCATGTGGGATTTTTAATCCATGTTCCGATGAACTGAACGTCTTTCATGCCTCGATTTAGTTTGTTAAATTTCTGTCAATAAATTTGATTTTGTACGAAACAATTTGTGGTATGAAGTCCAGGGTGGCAAGGGTTAATTTACAGGTGGATAACCAGCACTTTCGTTCACCCCAACATTGTCAGTTCCCCTCTCCTAATGTCCATTAATGGGGGACAGTGGAACCCAACGGCATGTCCTTCCATAGTGTGACTGGTTCCCACACACCGTGCATGGGAGTTAAAGGTAGTTCTCTTTTTAGGCCCTTGACACATCCTGTGACTCTAAAATAGCTGACTGGCAGATAGATAGGTCGGGATACAGATAGCTGACTGGCAGATAGATAGGACGGGATACAGATAGCTGACTGGCAGATAGATAGGACGGGATACAGATAGCTGACTGGCAGATAGATAGGCCGGGATACATATAGCTGACTGGCAGAGAGATATGCCGGGATACAGATAGCTGACTGGCAGATAGATAGGCCGGGATACATATAGCTGACTGGCAGAGAGATATGCCGGGATACAGATAGCTGACAGGCAGATAGATAGGCCGGGATACAGATAGCTATATGTATCCCAGTCTATCTATCTTCCAGTCAGCTATCTGTATACCAGCCTATCTATCTGGCAGTCAGCTATCTGTACCCCGGCCTATATATCTGCCAGTCAGTATCTGTATCCCGTCCTATCTATCTGCCAGTCAGCTATCTGTATCCCGTCCTATCTATCTGCCAGTCAGCTATCTATATCCCGGCCTACCTATCTTCCAGTCAGCTATCTGTATCCCAGCCTGTCTGACTGGCAGATAGATATGCCGGATACAGATAGCTGACTGGCAGATAGATAGGCCGGGATACATATAGCTGACTGGCAGAGAGATATGCCGGGATACAGATAGCTGACAGGCAGATAGATAGGCGGGATACAGATAGCTATATGTATCCAGTCTATCTATCTTCCAGTCAGCTATCTGTATACCAGCCTATCTATCTGCCAGTCAGCTATCTGTACCCCGGCCTATCTATCTGCCAGTCAGCTATCTGTATCCCGTCCTATCTATCTGCCGTCAGCTATCTGTATCCCGTCCTATCTATCTGCCAGTCAGCTATCTATATCCCGGCCTACCTATCTTCCAGTCAGCTATCTGTATCCCAGCCTGTCTGACTGGCAGATAGATATGCCGGGATACAGATAGCTGACTGGCAGATAGGCTGGGATACATATATCTGACTGGCAGATAGATAGGCCGGGATACATATACTGTAGCTGACTGGCAGATAGACAGGCCAGGATAAAGATAGCTGACTGGCAGATAGATAGGTCAGGATACATGTAGCTGACTGGCAGATAGATAGGCTTGAATACATATAGCTGACTGGCAGATAGATAGTCAGCTATCTGTATCCCGGCCTATCTATCTGCCAGTCAGCTCTCTCTATCCCGGCCTATGTATCTGCCAGTCAGCTATCTGTATCCCGGCCTATCTATCTGCCAGTCAGCTATTTGTATCCCAGCCTATCTATCTGCCAGTCAGCTATCTATATCCTGGCCTGTCTATCTGCCAGTCAGCTACAGTATAAGTATCCCGACCTATCTATCTGCCAGTCAGCTATATGTATCCCGGCCTATCTATCTGCCAGTCAGCTATCTGTATCCCGGCCTATCTATCTGCCAGTCAGCTATCTGTATCCCGGCCTATCTATCTGCCAGTCAGCTATCTGTATCCAGCCTATCTATCTGCCAGTCAGCTATCTGTATCCCGGCCTGGCAGATAGATAGGCCAGGATACATATAGCTGACTGGCAGTTAGATAGGCCGGGATACATATAGCTGACTGGCAGAAAGGCCGGGATACATATAGCTGACTGGCAGATAGGCCGGGATACATATAGCTGACTGGCAGATAGGCCGGGATACAGATAGCTGACTGGCAGATAGATAGGCTGGGATACAGATAGCTGACTGACAGATAGGCTGGGATACAGATAGCTGACTGGCAGATAGGCCGGGTTACAGATAGCTGACTGGCAGATAGATAGGCCGGGATACAGATAGCTGACTGGCAGATAGATAGGCCGGGATACAGATAGCTGACTGGCAGATAGATAGGCCGGGATACAGATAGCTGACTGGCAGATAGATAGGCCGGGATACAGATAGCTGACTGGCAGATAGATAGGCCGGGATACATTTAGCTGACTGGCAGATAGATAGGCCGGGATACATTTAGCTGACTGGCAGATAGATAGGCCAGGATACATGTAGCTGACTGGCAGATAGATAGGCTGGAATACAAGTAGCTGACTGGCAGATAGATAGGCCGGGATACATATAGCTGACTGGCAGATAGGCCGGGATACATATATCTGACTGGCCGATAGGCCGGGATACAGATAGCTGACTGGCAGATAGATAGGCCGGGATACAGATAGCTGACTGGCAGATAGATAGGCCGGGATACATATAGCTGACTGGCAGATAGGCCGGGATACATATATCTGACTGGCCGATAGGCCGGGATACAGATAGCTGACTGGCAGATAGATAGGCCGGGATACAGATAGCTGACTGGCAGATAGATAGGCCGGGATACAGATAGCTGACTGGAAGATAGATAGGCCAGGATACATATAGCTGACTGGCAGATAGATAGGCTGGGATGATAATGATGATGATGTTTGTCCATCGTATTTGATGAGGACCTTGACATCTAACAGTTTGTGGGTTGTCCACGGTGTGTCCGCAGATGGCTGATGAGGCCTATTCGAGCACGAAATGTTCTGCCACACGTCGGGCAGACATGTGTGGGTACCCCTGTTGCAACATTTGCAGTTCTGGCTTTGTGAAGTGCTCGCTTCTCTTGTGCTATGGTTGCTCTTGTGTCCTCAAATATCTGGCAGCCTTGGAGGATCAGCATGCGCCATGTCGATCGATCTTGTGCCAAGATTTCCCAGGAGGTGATATCAAGATCCATGGACTTGAAGGAGGCTTTCAGTGTATCTTTGTATCGCTTCCTTTGTCCCCCGTGTGACTGCTTTCCTTGAGACAGCTCACCGTAGAGGAGCTGTTTAGGGATGCGATGATCGGGCATCCTTGCAACATGACCTGCCCAGCGTGTCTGGGCTTTCATCAGCAGGGTGTAAACTGATGGCAGGCCTACTCTGGATAGGACTTCTGTGTCTGGCACCTTATCCTGCCACCGGATCCTAAGAAGTCTGCGGAGGCATGTCATGTGGAAGCAATTCAGTTGCCTAGCATGCCTCCTGTATACAGTCCAAGTCTCACTGGCATGCATCAGGGTAGTTAACACTACTGCTCGGTAGACTTTGAGCTTTGTGTCAAGGCTTATTCCACAGCGGTCCCATACATTGGTCAATAGTCTGCCAAATGCAAAGCTTGCCTTGGCTACTCTGTAGTTGACCTCAATGTCAATTGTCACTGCATGGGAAAGGGTGCTGCCTAGGTAAGTAAATTGGTCCAGTGCTTGCAGCTTTTGTCCCTTCACTGTGATGGTGGGCTCTTGATGTTGGGCTTTCGGAGCTGGCTGATGCATCACCTCGGTCTTCTTTGTGTTAATAAGGAGGCCGAAGTTGTCGCATGCTGCTTAGAATTTGTCCACACTGGCTTGCAGATAGATAGGCCGGGATACATATAGCTGACTGGCAGATAGATAGGCCGGGATACATATAGCTGACAGGCCGGGATACATATAGCTGACTGTCAGATAGATAGGCCGGGATACAGATAGCTGACTGGCAGATAGATAGGCTGGGATACAGCTAGCTGACTGGCAGATAGATAGGTCGGGATACAGATAGCTGACTGGCAGATAGATAGGCCGGGATACAGATAGCTGACTGTCAGATAGATAGGCCGGTGACTGGCAGATAGATAGGTCGGGATACAGATAGCTGACTGGCAGATAGATAGGCCGGGATACAGATAGCTGACTGTCAGATAGATAGGCCGGGATACATATAGCTGACTGGCAGATAGATAGGCTGGGATACAGCTAGCTGACTGGCAGATAGATAGGCCGGGATACATATATCTGACTGGCAGATAGATAGGTCGGGATACAGCTAGCTGACTGGCAGATAGATAGGCCGGGATACATATATCTGACTGGCAGATAGATAGGTCAGGATACAGATAGCTGACTGGCAGATACATAGGCCGTGATAGAGAGAGCTGACTGGCAGATAGATAGGCCGGGATACATATAGCTGACTGGCAGATAGATAGGTCGGGATACAGCTAGCTGACTGGCAGATAGATAGGCCGGGATACATATATCTGACTGGCAGATAGATAGGTCAGGATACAGATAGCTGACTGGCAGATACATAGGCCGTGATAGAGAGAGCTGACTGGCAGATAGATAGGCCGGGATACATATAGCTGACTGTCAGATAGACAGGCCGGGATACAGATAGCTGACTGGCAGATAGATAGGTCAGGATACAGATAGCTGACTGTCAGATAGATAGGCCGGGATACATATAGCTGACAGGCCGGGATACATATAGCTGACTGGCAGATAGATAGGCCGGGATACAGATAGCTGACTGTCAGATAGATAGGCCGGGATACATATAGCTGACAGGCCAGGATACAGCTAGCTGACTGGCAGATAGATAGGCTGGGATACAGCTAGCTGACTGGCAGATAGATAGGCCGGGATACATATAGCTGACTGGCAGATAGATAGGTCAGGATACAGATAGCTGACTGGCAGATACATAGGCCGGGATAGAGAGAGCCGACTGGCAGATAGATAGGCCGGGATACAGATAGCTGACTGGCAGATAGATAGGCCGGGATACAGATAGCTGACTGGCAGATAGATAGGCCGGGATACAGATAGCTGACTGGAAGATAGATAGGCCGGGATACAGATAGCTGACTGGCAGACATCCACAGAACATTTGTACTCCTCTCCTGTTCACCTCCTGGTTGATGTCAGCTTCAGGCCATGTGTATCTGGAGCTCCTTCTGCTCTTGGGACCCCTTTGTCACAGCAGGAGACGTTCAGTCACATGATCCCAGCTACCAGGGTCTACATCCTTTAAAGTAGCAGTGAGGGGTTTCTAAAGGATTCTCTGATTAATGAAACTGGTTTTACCAACAGAGTTATTCAGAAAGAGGTGATAACCAGAAGAATGGCAGGAGAAGAGAACAATCTAGACCAAACAGCCATTTTGGAAATTGAGATATATGCAAGAATTTTTATGGTTTAACTATTTTGACCTAGAATTTCCACTTCTGCAGGCATTCTCCTGGTTTTACCTCTGTCTGAATAACCCTGTATGTGTAACCAATCAGAGAAAAGATGAACAATGTCCTTTCACCTTTTCTCTAATTGGTTTGTCATAGAGTAGATATATGTACATAATAGGCCAATGAGGAAACAGGATTCTCTGACTGGCCAAATTGAGTTTACATGGACTTTCTAGTTCAACCAATGAGATAAGCTCCATCTATGAAGCTCTTTATTTGGCTGAGTATAATGTTTTTAAAGGAATGCTATTAGATCACAGTTTTTGCTAAATCTCCCAGAGCCTTTGCAGATCATTGCTACAGAAGACTCTGGTGTGGAAGGACCTCATTGGTTCCACGGATCGCTTCATGGTATTTCTCATATACTAAGCAGCTTTTAATGAATATTATAGTATTTTAGGGAGTTTTATCAATAGATTTATTCTAGGAGGGATGGGGGCTTACGTCGTTATTATAGGGTTAATAGGGGAGGGTGTTTCTTTAAATTAGTGAATCTCACCTTTAGAATGAATACAGCTAATTGTTTACTTTTAGGTTCCCAGGTCTCGATGCTCAGATAACTGCTTGCCTGGACATAGGAAAGTGCTAAAGGAAGGAGTGCAGATCTGCTGCTACAACTGTGCCCAGTGTCCTGAGGGGGAAATATCCAACAGATCCAGTATGGAATATAATCATGTCATTGTATCTTAAAGAGTTTGCATGGAATAATAATTCTTTCTAATGTGTTTTAAAAAAAGATAATAATAATAATAATATTGTAACTCTTCTAGTGTTTGTACTTTATTAATAGAGTTTATAGTAAAATGTTATTCAGTCTTTATTATGAGTAGGGATGAGCCGAACACCCCCGAGTTCGGTTAGCATTCGAACTCGAACTTTTCAAAAGTTCAAATTCGAACTCGAACACGAACTCAATACAAGTCAATTGGACTCAAAGTTCGATTTTTAGAGTGCCCTCCAAGAGGGCTTATATGCTAGATATTTGCCATAAAAGGTGTATGGGGGTCAGGGTAGTGCCCTGGGGACAGGAAATAAAGGACAAACGTAAAAAAAAAAAAGTTTTTAAAGGAACAGTGAGTTTTCCTTGAAATAAGGGTTACAAATAAAAACAAGAAATTCCTTCAAATATCGTGCCTAGGAGGTCCCCATAACCTGCCCGTGAAGTGGCGGATTTCTAGGATGTATAGAAACATTTTAAAAAAAATGACATTTCAAATGACCGAAAATGGTTTTCCTTTAATCTATTCATAAACAGCTGCTTGGGGTGGCAGCCTGTATGAAAAGACATTTTAGGACGCGCAGAAAAGGTTTAGTGATTTTTTGGCTAAATTATGGTGAAACTTATGCAGGCTTTGGATGAAAGTAGCAATAGATGCTTTAAAATTGGGTCTTTAGCGTCAGCAACAGTGCCGTCGCACCGTAACCCCTCTGTGGTATTGTGGAAGAGTACAGGGGTGGACCATGCGGTCCTATATTAAAAAGATAGGAATCTGGTAAAGGCGTCAGTGCACCCAGATATTGTGCTTTTGATGCCAGGCCAGCAAGGGCCATAATACAGTAACCCCTCTGTGGTATTGTGGAAGAGTGCAGGGGTGGACCATGTGGTCCTATATTAAAAAGATATGAATCTGGTAAAGGCATCAGTGCAGCCAAATATTGTGCCTTTCATGGCAGCAAGTGCCTTCACACCATAACCCTTTTGTGGTATTGTGGATGAGTTCAGGGTTTGACCCTACGGTTCAAAAAATTAAAATGATATAAATGTGGCACAGGCGTCAGTGCAGCCAAATATTGTGCCTTTCATGGCAGCAAGTGCCTTCACACCGTAACCCTTTTGTGGTATTGTGGAAGAGTTCAATGCTGGAGGTTTTGTGAATGCAGAAGACATTCCCGATCTATTCCTTTACGTCAGCATCAGGGGATTGATAGCTGCTGATCCAGTACTGATTCATTTTTATAAATGTCAGCCGGTCTACAGAGTCGGTGGACAGACGCACTCTTTTGTCTGTGACAAAACCTCCAGCGGCACTGAACGTCCTTTCAGAAAGCACGCTGGATGAAGGGAAACCTAGTAGCTGCATAGCATATTGGCTAAATTCTGGCCAGTGATCCAATCTCAACACCCAGTAAGCCAGTGGATCATCTGCTGGAAAGGTATCCAGGTCTGAACTTTCCCCTAGGTAGTCCTGTACCATATGGTGAAGACGCTGGCAATGGGTGCTTTCATTTGACGTCCCTGGGCGTCGTGGACTAAAAACAATTAAAAAGGCATCAGTCAAGCGGCCCCGGACTTCACCACTATTCCTCTGATCATCCGCACCCTCAGAAGCACCTGTTTCATCACTTGGTAACCTACCAGTGCCTGGAAAGGTGTTACACAAGTGTCGCTTTAGAGCGTCTTCAAGTTTTTTCATTCTGTGCTCCCTCTGTGTGGGCAGGATGAGCTCTGCAACTTTACCCTTGTATCGTGGATCAAGAAGGGTTGCCAACCAGTAATAATCCCTCTCCTTGATAGCATGAATCCTGGGGTCCTTTAGCAGGCTTTGCATAATAAGGGAGCCCATGCAGCGTAGGTTGGAGGTGGCATTAGCTTCCGAGTCCTCCTGGTCAATGAGGAGGATGACCCCATTGTGCACTAGCTCCTCCCAGCCACGTACTAGTCCTTGTGTTTCTGGGCACACAAAACCCTCCCTTGAGGAATCCCCACCTTCAATGCCCCCACTACTTAAATATTCCTCCTCCTCTTCCTCCTCCTCATCCTCCTCCTGTCTGATCTGAGGAGGACCCGCTGGAATGCTGTCTGCGGAAAGACTTTGGCCTTCAGGGCTAGAGAAGGCCTCCTCTTCCTTCCGCTGCTCTACCTATAGAGCCACATCTATAATTCCCTGCAGAGTGTGCTCCAGCAGGAATACTAAAGGAATTGTGTCACTGATGCATGCACTGTCCCTGCTCACCATCATCGTTGCCTCCTCAAATGGTGACAGTAAAGTGCATGCATCCTTGATCATCAGCCACTGTGGGGGGAAACAAAACAAAGTTGACCTGAACCTGTCCTTGTGCCATACTCACACAGGTACTCGATGATGGCCCTCTGCTGCTTGTGCAGATGCTGCAGCATTGCCAATGTCAAGTTCCACCTGGTGGGCATGTCACAGATCAGACGGTTTGTGTGAAGGTGGAATTCTCTTTGAATTTCTGCCAGGCGAACAATTGCTGGGAATGACTGTCCGAAGTGGCTGCAGACTTTTCTGGCCTGGCTGAGAAGCTCTGCCAGCCCTGGGTACCTGGTTAGGAAATGCTGTACCACCAGATTTAGGATGTGTGCTAGGCATGGTACATGCATCAACTTACCCTGGCGTAGGATGGAGAGAAGGTTGCTGCCATTATCACAGACAATCATTCCCAGCTCAAGCTGGCGTGGTGTTAAAAATGTCTGCACCTGCCCCTGCAGAGCTGACAGAATTTATGGCCCGGTGTGGCTCCTGTCCCCTAACCAAACCAGCTCAAGCACAGTATGGCATCTTTTTGCTTCAGCCATTGCGTAGCCCCTGTCAGGCGTCGGTTATACTGCAACTTCGCCAGAGACACAGAAGGAGGAGGAGGAAGAGGGAGAAGTGGTGGCAGAGCAGATAAAACCTCATACAAGCAGCTTTCTGGAGGCATGGTGGATGTACAAGCTCCAGCACAGAGCCCCGTCTTGGATCCCTCCCAGCTGCAATCAGAGTTACCCAGTGTGCCGTGAAGGAAATGTAATGACCCTGTCCATGCTTGCTGGACCACGTGTCTAAAGTTACATGCACCTTGCTGCTGACTGCCTTTCCCAATGACTGGATAACATTGTCTTCCACTTGCTGGTATAGTGCTGGAATGGCCTTGCGTGAAAATTAATGACGTTTTGGAACCTGCCACTGTGGTACAGCACATTCAGCAAATTCACGGAAGGAAGCAGAGTCCACCAGCTGGAAAGGCAGCAGCTGCAATGCGAGTAATTTTGCTAAGCTGGCATTTAAACGCTGTGCTTGGGGATGGTTGGGACTATATTTTTTCTTACGCTGCAGCAGCTGGGGCAACGTAATCTGACTGCGTAAATCTTCAGCTGATGGGATGCTGTCACATTGTGAGGAAGGACCTGGTACATCCATTTCTGTAGCATCAACCTGTCAGTGGAGGTTGTAGCAGGCAATGACATGGCAGGACATACAGTGGGGGTAGAGACAGATGAGGAGGACCTACGCAAAGTTTTGCACCAACGGGATGCGTGGCAGGTGGTCATATGTCGCCTCAAACACGTGGTACCCAAGCGTCCAGTGTCTTTCCCACGCTTAAGCCTCATCTGACAGATTACAAATAGCAACGGTGGGGTCTGCTGCACATTTATTAAAGAACTCCCAGACAGCAGAGTTCCTGGATGTGTGCTTTGAGACAACAGCGCTCTGCACCTGAGCAGCTCTGACAACTGATGCCTTGGACTGGCTAATGCTACGGTTGGTCATAGAGGATGTTGTGCCTCGTGTTTGTTGTGCCTCCTCCTCCTCCTCATTTGACTCCTCTGTTCGATCAGGCACCCAGCTGGAGTCAGTGACCTCATCATCATTGTCATCACCCCCTATCTCCTCGTCACTGGAGCCAACTTGGCAGTATGCTGCAGCTGCTGGGGCAACATGAGTGCCAGTTATTTGTGTGTCATCACTGGCAACCCCTTCCTCTAGGTTGATTATACTCCCTTCCTCAACCTCAGAGATTGAATCAGAGCACTGTACTTGCTGCGCATCCTCAAGCAGCATGTCACTGTCATTGTAGTCAAACAATTCAGCTGACTCCTCCGTGTGTGATAGTGAGGCTACGGCAGGAGTAGCTGTGGACATGAAGGCTGCATTAGATGTTTTGGCAGCTGAGGTGGACTGTAAAGCACTACAAGCCTGGCTGACAGAGGACTCGGAGGATGAGGATGGCCTGGTTAGCCAATCCACCAAAGCCTCTGTATGTTGCTGCTGCTTAAGACGGCCAGCACCAGTTGGAAAGGACAAGCGTGCCCCTACAGAGGATGCACCACATCCACCACGACCAGAGGCACAGCCTCCCGACACAGAGGCTGCTTGTCTTGTTTGTGTGTGGTAGCGTCTGCCTGTCCTTTTTGGTCTTTCTGACATGGTGAGTGATATATAGATTAACTATATACAGAACTCTGATTCAACTCTGGTATAAAGATTAAAGATTTCCAGAACTCTGGTATAACTCAGTGAGACACCCTGATAGCTGGCAGCCAGTGACAAGACACAGATTACAATTCTCAGAAACCTCCTATAAATCAGTGAGACCCCCTGATGGGTGGCAGTAACAAGACACAGATTAGAACAATTCCCAAATATTTTGTGGAAATTACTGACCCCCCAAAATAGTTGCTGGTGAAGTGATAAGACAAAGATTACCTCAATTCACAAATATTTTGTAGAAATTACTGACAACCAAAATAGTTGCTGGTGGCAGTGACAAGACAAATATTACCTCAATTCACAAATATTTTGTAGAAATTACTGAACCCCAAAATACTGCGTGGCACTGGCAGTGACAAGACACAGATCACCTCAATTCACAAATATTTTGTAGAAATTACTGACCCCCCAAAATAGTTGCTGGTGGCAGTGACAAGACAAAGATTATCTCAATTCACAAATATTTTGTAGAAATTACTGAACCCCAAAATACTGCGTGGCACTGGCAGTGACAAGACACAGATCACCTCAATTCACAAATATTTTGTAGATATTACTGACCCCCCAAAATACTGTGTGCAGTGACAAGACACAGATCACCTCAATTCACAAATATTTAGTAGAAATTACTGACCCCCAAAATACTGCGTGGCAGTAACAAGACACAGATCATCTGATTTCACAAATATTTTGTAGAAATTACTGACCCCCAAAATACTGCGTGGCAGTGACAAGACACAGATCACCTCAATTCCCAAATATTTTGTAGCAATTACTGACCCCCAAAATACTGGGTGACAGTGAGAACACACAGATTAGAACAATTCCCAGATATTTTTGTAAAAATGAGACCCCCCAGAGACCCCCCAGTAGCTGGTGGCAGACTGGCAGTGAGAACACACAGTAACACAACAAAAATCTCCTCTCAAAAGCGTGCTGAAGCGCTGTGTGAAACCTTATATAGTGTGCTGCGGGACTTAGCCCTGTGAGCCCATGATTGGCATAGTCTTGAACCAGTCTTGCACCTAACCTGTGGTCAGGTGCAAGGCTGTAGCCAATTACAAGCTTCAGGCCAGTGGAAAAGTGCATTGTGGTCCATTGTGGTGCATTGTGAGCAAACACGTGGAAATGTTCGTAGTTCGCGAACATGCAAACAGGCGATGTTTGATGCGAACTCCGAACCAATCGAACCGAACAGCTCATCCCTAATTATGAGGCCTCTATTTCATTTTCATTTATCTTCTTATGGTCTGATATTTTTTTTCTGGTTTCCAGACAGTGAAAACTGCTTAAAATGTCCAGACACTGAATGGCCCAATGAGAAGAAGGATCAGTGTATTCCCAGACTGGAGGAATTCCTTTCATACAGTGATGTGATTACTGGAGTTTTCTCAGTGCTCTCAGCTTTATTCTTCCTTATAACTATTGGTATCTTGATCATTTTTATTATATTCAAAGACACGGCAATCGTCAAAGCCAATAACGCGAGCCTCAGCTTCCTCCTCCTGGTGTCCATCATGCTGTCCTTCCCATGTGTGTTTTTATTCCTTGGTCGCCCTATGGGTATAACCTGCATGCTGCGTCAATCCACCTTTTCCATCGTCTTCTCCATAGCCATCTCCTCTGTGTTGGGGAAAACCACCATGATTTATATTGTCTTCAAAGCCACCAAACCTGGGAGTGTCTGGAAGAAGTGGGTTAATATGAAGATATCCAATGCTGTCGTCCTGACTTCTCTTCGATTCAGGTCATGATTAATATCACATGGTTGGCTGCTTCTCCTCCCTTTCAGGAGCTGGACACACGTTCTTATCCAGGAAAGATCATTGTTCAGTGTAATGAAGGTTCAGTAATGGCCTTTTACTCCGTGCTGGGGTATATGGGGCTTCTGGCCGCTGTGAGTTTCATTATAGCTTTTTTAGCCAGGACATTACCGGACAGTTTTAATGAGGCCAAGTACATCACCTTCAGCATGCTGGTGTTCTGCAGTGTCTGGATCGCCATGATCCCGGCCTATCTGAGCACCAAAGGGAAGGACATGGTGGCAGTGGAGATATTTGCCATATTGACCTCAAGTGCTGGACTTTTATCATGTATATTCTTCCCAAAATGTTACATAATCCTCTTTAGACCAGAAATGAACACAAAAGCTTATTTGCTTGGAAACAAGAATAAATCTATAGTCTTGTAATTCTTACACATTATTAATTTTATAATTATTAGTATTATATGGATACTCTAGCCAACGTGAACAGTTAATGTTGGAAGCTGTTCCTATGTGCTCTTGGTTGAGCAAATCTTCAGGTCTCTCCTGTCACCTTGCTGGAGGTTGGGGATGGGTGCAGGTCCGCTCCTACACCTGTCAAGAGCCAACCCTGTGCTCCTTGTCTTAGGGTTTGCCAAATCCTACCTGTTGGTTTATATTGAACCCGGAGACACCACACTAAGGAGTTATTTTATTTTTTTGTAATAAAGTTTTATTAGTTTTTATCAAATATACATAATGGAGCAATATCATTCAATAGCATGGTAGCACATAGAATTATAATGTTCTTTTTACGTAAAAAGTATGATTAAGGAATGTGCTAAACAAAGGAGGGGTGGAGAGGGGGGAAGAGGGGGGGTCAACAAATAACCAACATTGCAAACAATATAAATTAGTAACTCTGTGGATTCTCAGGTGTCGACACATAACGCTTACACAAGTGTCAGGGTATCAGGAGGATGACTCATCACTTGGGCTATCTGCAAATTCAAGGTTTCGTATTTTCCTGTTTCACATACTTCCTATTTAGCCCACTATTCCCCTGACTTATCAGCAGAAGGTATGGCCACCAGAGTGTAGCCTCGTGATCTCGTGGCATGAAAATCTAACCACCGATACCATGTGACAAAATATTTGTAGTATTTATTGTCCATGGAGAGGGACATTTCCTCCATTTCGCGGACTCCCTCGACAGCTTGTATCCATTCCCAAACCATTGAGGGTGTAGTCGAGCGCTACTTTCTAGCGATCAGAGGTTTAGCAACATTAAATGATTGTATAGCTAAATAATTCCTATATTTGAGTGTCGAGATAGGGACTAAGTGAAAAAGTGCAACTTGAAAGGAAGGGCATAAGTCCAATCCTGTGATTTCGTTAATGATCGAGAATACAGAGTCCAAGTATGAGCGTATCAATGGGCATTCCCACCAAATGTGTACAAATGTGCCGGTGATGCCTGACAGCGCCAACAGGTCTTGTCAGTGGTGGGATAGATTTTATGGTGTCAGGTACCAGTGCATAAGAAGCTTGTAGTGTGTCTGTTGGATGTGTAAGGTCCTGGAAGCATGCGCAGCAGTCTGGAAAATAAAACCCCATTCATCCTCGGAAATGATGTTACCCATGTCTCTGTCCCATCTCCCTGCATATGAGGGAAGACCAGGGGTAGAAGCATCTAGCAAGGAGCCATACAAAGTAGATAACATGTGTGGTAGTTGCGGATCCATTTCACAAAGAGTTTTGAATGGTGATTCATCCTTCCATATTGTCTGCGGGTCCCTAGTGACTGTATGAAATGTGTGAATTGGCGGTAGCGGTAATGAGTCAAAGGGGTGATTGTGTCAAGTCTCAGTAGATTCGTTATTGGGTGTGGTTCATTCTCTAATAGACACGTTGCTAAAGGGAGATAAGGTCCGTCAAGATCCAAGGGTAGAAAGTGATGTGACATTCCTTCCGGAAATATTGGATTAAATGTTACCGTGGTGAGTGGAGAAGGGTGTGTGGAGAGGGAAAGTGACGTCTTCAGCTTCCTCCACTTATGAAGTATCGGAGTCACTATCGGATGAGGCGAGGTCATTAATTTTGCGATTGGTACAGTCTGCCAGGGAAGTGTGGTTATGGGGACTGTTAGGGATCTCTGTACTAATGGAACCCATAATTTGTGCGGGGGGGACATGGACCAGTCACCAGGCTAAGAAAAAGCACAGCCGTGTAATATAGTTCTATGTGGGGAAAACCTAGTCCCCCTCAATCTCGGTGTCGTTTCATGTCTGCGTATGATACTCGAGGTCGGGTGTTATGCCAAATAAATTCAAGGGAGCGGGTTCATAGCAGGGCGAAGAACTGGGAGGGCACTTCAATCGGTACTGTCTGAAATATATATAATAGTCTGGGAAGAAGATTAATTTTCAGAATATTTATTCTACCGAGCCAGGAAACATGGGGAAGTTTCCAAACTCGCAGATCTTGAGATATCTTCCGTAACAACGGTTCGTAATTATTAGCATAAAGTTGGGATAAGTTACTAGGAAGTGAAACTCCCAGGTAGCTTATCGAGCCACGAGCCCATTTAAAGGGATATGCTTTTTCTATAGCCTTCTTCTGGTGTTTAGTAACTCCCTCCCCCAGAACCTCACATTTAGAGAGGTTGATCTTAAAGTTAGACAGTCTCCCGTATGTATCCAGTTCCGTCATAAGGGGCTATAGAGATACTAAGGGTTTAGTTAGGGATCGAATGATAACGTCGGCAAATGCTGCTACTTTGTAATGGTGTAGGGGTAAAGAATGGCCATGAATGATGGTCCCTGATTCTCTGCAGGAGTGATTATAATGTAAGGATGAATAATTAGGGTGACAATGGGCAATCTTGTCGGGTACCATTCCTTATATCTATATCAGGGGAATAGGTGCCATTAACCCTTAAGGAGGCCCTCGGTGTACTATAAAGATTCCTTGTCCAGGTCAACCATTTTGGTCCGAAACCCAGGAATGATAGTGTTTCCAAGAGAAAAGACCAGTCCACTCTATCAAAGGCCTTTTCAGGATCTATGGATAGGAAGACTGTTGGTATGTGGGAGGAGATTGCAAGGTAGGTGTATAAGATTAAAAGCCCTTATCGTGTTGTCCCGTGCCTCGCGAGTAGGGACGAATCCAGTTTGATCGGGGTGGATGAAGCCGGGGATAAAGGGGTTTAATCTTCACGCCATCATTTTAGTCTTAATTTTAACGTCAACGTTTAATAGCGAGATGGGCCTATAATTAGTAGGGATGAGCTGTTCGGGTTCGGACGGTTCGGGGTTCGACCGAACTTAGCCTGTTCGAGCAGATCGCGAACCCCGAACATTTCCGGGTGTTCGCCGCATGTTCGACCACAATGGACCACAATGCATTTTCCCACTGCCTGAAGCTCGTAATTGGCTACAGCCTTGCACCTGACCACAGGTCTGGTGCAAGACTGGTTGAACACTATGCCAATCACCACTCAGAGTCCTGATGGGGCAAATTTTGCCCAATCATGGGCTCACAGAGCTAAGTCCTGCAGCACACTATATAAGGTTTCACACAGCGCTTCAGCAAGCGTTTCAGAGGAGATTTCAAAGAAGATAGTTGTGTGTGTTGTTACTGCCGGTCTGCCACGCTACTGGGGGGGGTTTGGGGGTCTCATTTCGACCAAATATCAGGGAATTTAGGTGATGTGTGTCTTGTCACTGTGCCAGCAAGTTTTTTTGGGGTTTACAACTTTATTTAAAACATTTGTGAATTGAGGTGATTTTCTGGGTCTTGTCACTATGCCAGCAAATCTTTTTGGGGCTCACTAATTTCTTTAAAACACTTATGAATTAAGGTGATCTGTGTCTCGTCATACAAAAAGTACCACGCTGTATTTTGGGCTCACTAATTTCTTTAAAACACTTGGGAATTAAGGTGATCTGTGTCTCGTCATACAAAAAGTACCACGCTGTATTTTGGGCTCACTAATTTCTTTAAAACACTTGGGAATTAAGGTGATCTGTGTCTCGTCATACAAAAAGTACCACGCTGTATTTTGGGGCTCACTAATTTCTTAAAAACACTTGGGAATTAAGGTGATCTTCTGTGTCTCGTCACACAGCTAGCAATTTTTTTGGGGCTCACTAATTTCTTTAAAACACTTGGGAATTAAGGTGATCTGTGTCTCATCATACAAACAGTACCACGCTGTATTTTGGGGCTCACTAATTGCTTTAAAACACTTGGGAATTAAGGTGATCTGTGTCTCATCATACATACAGTACCACGCTCTATTTTGGGGCTCACTAATTTCTTTAAAACACTTGGGAATTAAGGTGATCTGTGTCTCGTCATACAAACAGTACCACGTTGTATTTTGGGGCTCACTAATTTCGTTAAAACACTTGGGAATTAAGGTGATCTATGTCTCATCATACAAACAGTACCACGCTGTATTTTGGGGCTCACTAATTGCTTTAAAACACTTGGGAATTAAGGTGATCTGTGTCTCGTCATACAAAAAGTACCACGCTGTATTTTGGGCTCACTAATTTCTTTAAAACACTTGGGAATTAAGGTGATCTGTGTCTCGTCATACAAAAAGTACCACACTGTATTTTGGGGCTCACTAATTTCTTAAAAACACTTGAGAATTAAGGTGATCTTCTGTGTCTCGTCACACAGCTAACAATTTTTTTGGGGCTCACTAATTTCTTTAAAACACTTGGGAATTAAGGTGATCTGTGTCTCATCATACAAATAGTACCACGCTGTATTTTGGGGCTCACTAATTGCTTTAAAACACTTGGGAATTAAGGTGATCTGTGTCTCGTCATACAAACAGTACCACGCTGTATTTTGGGGCTCACTAATTTCTTTAAAACACTTGGGAATTAAGATGATCTGTGTCTCGTCATACAAACAGTACCACGCTGTATTTTGGGGCTCACTAATTTCTTTAAAACACTTGGGAATTAAGGTGATCTGTGTCTCGTCATACAAACAGTACCACGCTGTATTTTGGGGCTCACTAAATTCTTTAAAACACTTGGGAATTAAGGTGATCTGTGTCTCGTCATACATACAGTACCACGCTGTATTTTGGGGCTCACTAATTTCTTTAAAACACTTGGGAATTAAGGTGATCTGTGTCTCGTCATACATACAGTACCACGCTGTATTTTGGGGCTCACTAATTTCTGTAAAACACTTGGGAATTAAGGTGATCTGTGTCTCGTCATACATACAGTACCATGCTGTATTTTGGGGCTCACTAATTTCTTTAAAACATTTGTGAATTAAGGTGATCTGTCTTTTGTCACTGGCTGCCAGCTATCAGTGTGTCTCACTGAGTTATACCAGAGTTATTTAAATCTTTATATCAGAGTTGAATCAGAGTTCTGTATATATTAATCTATATTTATCACTCACCATGTCTGAAAGAACAAAAAGGACAGGCAGATGCTCCCAGACACCAATAAGAGGGCAAGCAGCCCCTGTGTCGGGAGGCTGTGTCTCTGGTCATGGTGGACGTGGTGCATCCTCTGCAGGGGCACGCTTGTCCTTTATAACTGGTGCTGGCCGTCTTAAGCAGCAGCAACATACAGAGGACTTGGAGGATTGGCTAACCACTCCCAGAGGTCCCCTCTGTCACCCTCTGCCGCTTCCTCCCAGCCACTGAGGAGGAAGTCAATTCCTTATTGTCCTCCTCACATCTCACCACGTGCCCGCTCGACCCCATTCCCTCACATCTAATTCCTCCCCTCTCCTCCTCCCTCACCCCTGCTCTCACACACATCTTCAACCTATCTCTCTCCACTGGCTCCTTTCCATCCGCCTTCAAACACGCGCTAGTTACCCCTTTACTAAAGAAACCATCCCTCGATCCCAACTCTCCATCCAACTACTGCCCTGTATCCCTGCTTCCCTTTACCTCTAAGCTCTTAGAAAAAGTAGTCTTCAACCGCCTCTCCCTCTTCCTGTCCTCCAATTCCCTACTTGACCCCCTGCAATCTGGCTTCCGTCCCCTACACTCAACTGAAACTGCCCTCACCAAAGTCACCAACGACCTCCTAACTACTAAAAAACACAGCCACTATTCTATTCTCATCCTGCTTGACCTCTCGGCTGCTTTTGACACTGTTGACCACCCCCTCCTTCTACAGACCCTCAACTCTCTGGGTCTCGGTGACACTGCACTTGCTTGGGTTGACTCCTATTTATCCAACAGGTCCTTCTGTGTGTCCTTTGCTTGTAACTCCTCCTCTTCATTGCCTCTATCTGTTGGTGTACCTCAAGGCTCTGTCCTTGGTCCTCTGCTCTTTTCCATCTACACCTCCTCCCTGGGCAAAATCATCAACAGCTTTGGCTTTAATTACCCCCTCTACGCTGATGACACTCAGATCTACCTCTCTACCCCTGATCTCTCTCCCCCTGTCATTTCAAAAGTCAGTGACTGTTTATCTGGCATCTCCTCCTGGATGGCCTGCCACCACCTAAAGATCAACATGTCAAAGACTGAGCTCCTACTTATTCCTCCCTCTAATGCCTCCCCACCTCCTGACTTCTCTATCACGGTGGAGGGTATCACCATCTCCCCATCAAACCAAGTTTGCTGTCTTGGAGTTACACTTGACTCTGCTCTTTCCTTCATCCCCCCATCAAGTCTCTTTCCTCCTCCTGCCGATACCCACTGTGTAATATTTCCAGAATTCGGCCATTTCTTACCGCTGTCACCACAAAACAACTCATACACGCCCTGGTAGTAATCTCCCGACTCGACTATTGAAATAATCTCTAATCTGGCCTCCCTCTGTCCCGCCTCTCCCCCCTACAATCCATCCTGAATGCCTCCGCCAGGCTAATTCACCTCACCCGCCGCTCTGTCTCTGCTGCTCCCCTCTGCGAGTCCCTTCACTGGCTCCCCATCCACTGCAGAATTAAGTTCAAAATCCTTATCCTTACCTACAAAACCCTCACTAACTCAGCTCCCCACTACCTGTCCTCACTAATCACCAAATACACCCCAGCCCGCTCCCTAAGGTCAAACAGTGACCTGCGCCTAGCTTCTCCCCGCATCACCTCTTCCCATGATAGACTGCAGGATTTCTCACGTGCAGCCCACACTCTCTGGAACGCTCTCCCTCGTACTGTCAGACTTTCCCCTAATTTCTCTTCCTTCAAACACTCCCTTAAAACGTTCCTATTTAGGGAAGCCTACCACCCAACTCACTGACGCAAACATCAATCACTCTCACTTTACAGTCCTCTCCTCCTGTTTCCAACCCCAACCCTCCTAGATTGTGAGTTCCTACGGGAATAGGGCCCTCATCTCCTCCTGTACTGTTTGTCAAATGTTGTTCAATGTATTGTAACCCTGTCTATACTGTGCCTATTGTACAGCGCTGCGGAATATGCTGGCGCTTTATAAATAAAGAATAATAATAATAATATAATAATAATAACCAGGCCATCCGAGTCCTCCGAGTCCTCTGCCAGCCAGGCTTCTAGTGCTTTACAGTCCACCTCAGCTGCCAAAGCATCTAATGCAGCCTCCATGTCCACAGCTACTCCTGCCGTAGCCTCGCTATCACACACGGAGGAGTCAGCTGAATTGTTTGACTACAATGAGAGTGACATGCTGCTTGAGGATGCGCAGCAAGTACAGTGCTCTGATTCAATCTCTGAGGTTGAGCAAGGGAGTATAATCAACCTAGAGGAAGGGGGTGCCAGTGATGACACACAAATAACTGGCACTCATGTTGCCCCAGCAGCTGCATCATACTGCCAAGTTGGCTCCAGTGACGAGGAGATAGGGGGTGAAGATGACATTGATGATGATGAGGTCACTGACTCCACCTGGGTGCCAGATTGAACTGAGGAATCAAGTGAGGAGGAGGGCGAGGAGGAGGAGGCACAGCAAAAGAGAGGCACAACATCCTCTGTGACCAACCATAGCACTAGCCAGTCCAAGGCATCACATGTCAGAGCTGCTCCGGTGCAGAGCACTGTTGTCTCAAAGAACACATGCAGGAACTCTGCTGTCTGGGAGTTCTTTAAGAACTGTGCAGCAGACCCCACCGTTGCTATTTGTAATCAATGTCAGAGGAGACTGAAGCATGGGATAAACACCGGACACTTGGGTACCACGTGCTTGAGGCGACATATGAACAAGTGCAACACATCCCGTTGGGGCAAAACTTTGCGTAGGTCCTCCTCCTCCTCATCTGTCTCTACTCACACTGTATGTCCTGCCATGCAATTGCCTACAACCTCCACCGACAGGGATGATGCTACAGTAATGGATGTACCAGCAGGTCCTTCCTCACAATGTGACATCATCCCAGTAGCTGAAGATTTACGCAGTCAGATTACGTTGCCGCAGCTGCTGCAGCGAAAGAAAAAATATAGTCCCAACCATCCCCAAGCACAGCATCTAAATGCCAGTTTAGCAAAATTACTAGCATTGCAGCTGCTGTCTTTCCAGCTGGTGTACTCTGCTCCCTTCCGTGAATTTGCTGAATGCACTGTACCACAGTGGCAGGTTCCAAAACGCCATTACTTTTCACGCAAGGCCAGTCCAGCACTATACCAGCACGTGGAAGACAATGTTATCCAGTCATTGGGAAAGGCAGTCAGCAGCAAGGTGCATGTCACTTTAGACACGTGGTCCAGCAAGCATGGACAGGGTCATTACATTTCCTTCACGGCACACTGGGTAACTCTGATTGCAGCTGGGAGGGATCCAAGACGGGGCTCTGTGCTGGAGCTTGTTCATCCACCACGCCTCCAGAAAGCTGCTTGTATGAGGTCTGTCTGCTCCACCACCACCACCTCTTCCTCCTCCTCCTCCTCCTCCTTCTCTGTCTCTGGCGAAGTGGCAGTTAAACCGACGCCTGACAGGGTCTACGCAATGGCTCAAGCAAAAAGATGCCATACTGTGCTTGAGCTGGTTTGTTTAGGGGACAGGAGCCACACCGGGTCATAAATTTTGTCTGCTCTGCAGGGGCAGGTGCAGAGATGGTTAACACCACGCCAGCTTGAGCTGGGAATGATCGTCTGCGATAATGGCAGCAATCTTCTCTCCGCCATACGCAAGGGTAAATTGACGCATGTACCATGCCTAGCACACGTCCTAAATCTGGTGGTACAGCGTTTCCTAACCAAGTACCCAGGGCTGCCAGAGCTTCTCATCCAGGCCAGAAAAGTCTGCAGCCACTTCAGACAGTCATTCCCAGCAAGCGTTCGCCTGGCAGAAATTCAAAGAGAATTCCACCTTCCCACAAACCGTCTGATCTGTGACATGCCCACCAGGTGGAATTCGACATTAGCAATGCTGCAGCGTCTGCACAAGCAGCAGAGGGCCATCAACGAGTACCTGTGTGAGTATGGCTTAAGGTCAGGTTCAGTTCAACTTGTTTTTTTTTTCCCCCACAGTGGCTGATGATCAAGGATGCATGCACTGTACTGTCACCATTTGAGGAGGCAACGAGGATGGTGAGCAGGGACAGTGCATGCATCAGTGACACAATTGCTTTAGTGTTCCTGCTCGAGCACACTCTGTGGGGAATTATAGATGTGGCTCTAGAGGCAGAGCAGCGGGAGGAAGAGGAGGCCTTCCCTAGCTCTCAAGGCCCCAGTCTTTCCGCAGACAGCATTCCAGCTTGTCCTACTAAGATCAGGAGGAGGATGAGGAGGAGGAGGACTATTTAAGTAGTGGGGCATTGAAGGTGGGGATTCCTCAAGGCAGGGTTTTGTGTGCCCAGAAACAGAAGGGCTTATGCGTGGCTGGGAGGAGGAAGTGCACGATACGGTCATCCTCATTGACCAGGAAGACTCGGAAGCTAATGCCTCCTCCAACCTACGCTGCATTGGCTCCCTAATGATGCAAAGCCTGATAATGGCCCCATGGATTCGTGCTATCAAGGAGCGGGATCATTACTGGTTGGCAACCCTTCTTGATCCACAATATAAGGGGAAAGTTGCAGAGCTCATCCTGCCCGCACAGAGGGAGCACAGGATGACAAAACTTGAGGACGCTCTAAAGCGAAACTTGTGTAACACCTTTCTAGGCACTGTTAGATTACCAAGTGCTGACACACGTGCTTCTGAGGCTGCAGGTGATCAGAGGAATAGCGGTGAAGGCCAGGACCGCTTGACTGATGCATTTTTACATTTTTTTAGTCCTCGACGCCCAGGGACATCAAATGTAGGCACCCATTGCCAGCGTCTTCACCATATGGTGCAGGACTACCTAGGGGCAAGGGCAGACCTGGATACCTTTCCAGCAGATGATCCACTGGCTTACTGGGTGTTGAGATTGGATCACTGGCCAGAACTTAGCCAATATGCTATGCAGCTACTAGGTTTCCCTTCATCTAGCATGCTTTCCGAAAGGACGTTCAGTGCCGCTGGAGGTTTTGTCACAGACAAAAGAGTGCGTCTGTCCACCGACTCTGTAGACCAGCTGACATTTATAAAAATGAATCAGTCCTGGATCAGCAGCTATCAATCTCCTGATGCTGAAGTAATTAAATAGATAGGGGATGTCCTCTTCTGCATTCACAAAACCTCCAGCACTGAACTCTTCCACAATACCACAAAAGGGTTACGGTGTGAAGGCACTTGCTGCCATGAAAGGCACAATATCTGGCTGCACTGACGCCCATTAAAAAACCCAAAAAACTTTTCAATATAGGACCACATGGTCAACCCCTGCACTCTTCCACAATACCACAGAGGGGTTACTGTATGATGATACTTGCTGGCCTGGCAGCAAAGGCACAATATCTGGGTGCACTAACGCCCATTACCAGATCAAAAACTTTTCAAAAAAGGACCACATGGTCCACCCCTGCACTCTTCCACAATACCACAGAGGGGTTTATGTATGATGATACTTGATGGCCTGGCATTAAAGGCACAATATCTGGGTGCACTGACGCCCATTAACAGATAAGAAAAACACTTTTCAATATAGGACCGCATGGTCCACCCCTGCACTCTTCCACAATACCACAGAGGGGTTACTGTATGATAGTACTTGCATGCCTGGCACTAAAGGCACAATATCTGGGTGCACTGCCATTGACGCCTGTATCAGATTCATATCCTCAGAGGGGTTACGGTCTGACGGCACTGTTGCCGACGCTAAAAGCCCAATTTTAAGGCACCTATTGTTACTTTCATCCAAAGTCTGCATAAGTTTCACAATAATTTAGCCCAAAAAAACACTAAACTTTTTCTGCGCGTCCTAAAATGTCTTTTCATACAGGCTGCCGCCCCAAGCAGTTGTTTATGGATAGATTAAAGGAAAAGCATTTACCGTCATTTGAAATGTCATTTATTTGTTTTTAAGTGTTTCTACACATCCTAGAAATCCGCCACTTCACGGGCAGGTTATGGGGTCCTCCTAGGCACGATATTTGAAGGAATTTTTCGTTTTTATTTTTAAACCTTATTTCATGGAAAACTCACTGTCCCTTTAAAAACGTTTTTTTTTTAAACTTTTTGTCCTTGTTTCCTGTCCCCCAGGGCACTACCCGGATCCCCTTACACCTTTTATGGCAAATATGTAGCATATATGCCCTCTTGGATGCACTGACCCCATCCTCTGGGTGCACTGACGCCCATTGACAGATAAAAAAACTTTTCAATATAGGACCACATGGTCCACCCCTGCACTCGTCCACAATACTACAGAGGGGTTACTGTATGATAGTACTTGATGGCCTGGCATTAAAGGCACAATATCTGGGTGCACTGACGCCCATTACCAGATCAAAAACTTTTCAATATAGGACCACATGGTCCACCCCTGCATTCTTCCACTATACCACAGAGGGGTTACTGTATGATGATACTTGCTGGCCTGGCAGTCTCCTCACATGGAGGTCACCTAGTTTGTCTATAGACAAGGACTTGCCGAGAGTTGAAAGTTTTCTCAATGCGAGATGTAACTTCAATAAATGTTGCCCAGTATCTGATGTTTGGAATGGTCCTTCATCTTGGATGATTAATTTGGAGCCGTCTGGTCCTGGTGTATGTTGTCCTATAAACAACATTTCCTGATTTGTTGCCACTTATTCCATTCTGTCTATCCATGCTGATAAACGTCTCCTAGGGCAGACTGGGTCCAAGAGGAGATGGAGTCTGATGGGTCTCCTGGAGTGGACCGTATGCCTGTGCAGGATGAACTGAGTTACTGGGCTCGATTATGTTGTGTTTAGGGATGGGCTGCCGGTTCGAATCGGTTCAAAGTTCGATTCAAACATTGGCAGTTTGAAAATCCGCAAACTTCGAACTTTTCAGGACGTTCGCGGAAAGTTCGAGAAAAAAAATTCAAAAAATTTAAAAAAGTGCTTAAAAGATCATAAAAAATCTAAAAATAAAGAGACTCTTTACAGCAGAATATAATAGTAAATGGTTTGCTAGATATTGAAATAAAATGGGAATATTTTTAACATTGAAGCCTATGGGATTCATAAACATTGTCCACTCCTTGTTGGTCAAACATTTCCCACTCATTGTTGGCCAAACATTTCCCATTCATTGTTGGTTAAACATTTCCCACTTCATGTTGGTCAAACATTTTCCACTCCTTGTTGGTCAAACATTTCCCACTTGTTGTTGGTTAAACATTTCCCACTCCTTGTTGGTCAAACATTTCCCACTCCTTGTTGCTCAAATATTTCCCACTTCTTGTTGGTCAAACATTTCCCACTCCTTGTTAGTCAAACATTTCCCACTAATTGGTGGTCAAACATTTCCCACTTACTGTTGGTCAAACATTTCCCATGGCTTCAAATCATTTAAACATGAGCAAAAGCGGTAAAAATTAGCTCAGCGCATAGCAGTGAAATGGCTCAGCACTCAGCAGTGAAAGGGTTAAAAATGTTTTTTTTGTTTTTTTTATTGTTTCCTGTCCCACAGGGCAGTACCCAAACCCCATACATCTTTTATGGCCAATATCTTGCATATATACCCTGGAGGGGACCTTAATTTTTCGAACGTTCGAGCCCCATTGACTTGCATTGTGTTCACATTGTGTTCAAGTTCGCGGTCAAACTTTTTTGGGTGTTCGAGTTCGAATGCGAACCAAACACGGGGTGTTCAGCCCATCACTATTTGTGTTGAGACTAGCTTCACCATTTCCTTATCCCCCCTGAAGGATGTTACCCCCCTTTTTTATTATTATATTTTTTTAAATTTCATTTTGGTCCTTCTTAACTAAAATGAACAAAGGCATTTCTCCTTCATTGAATGAATGAATACCCTGTGTCAGCGAGCAGAGCATTGTACTGATTGCAGCTCTGTGGAATAGACGAAACCCATCATTACAGCAATCACTGAGGATTAGCTGCCTCAGGTCATCCATAGTGTGAGGACTCCCTGGAGATGGAGCCTTGCCATACGGTGTCATTGAAACCATACCCTTATCTTGACACAATGTGAGGATCAATTATGGCAGAAATCCACCTTGAATGACCAGAACAATAATGAGTTACCTGGCTGTAAAATGCAGAAATCAGTTATATCACGTACAATCAGTCCTGAGCTTTACTCTTTCTGCTCATGGGAAGCCGTGTACACTGGTATATATGTAAGCGCTGTGGAAACGGTTGGCGCTATATAAATGACGACAATAATAATAATAATAATAATAATAATTCAGTCCCACTTCACACAATACAACATCCACAAAAACAATGCCGCCTGCTCTTTGTATGAAGTGAGCTTGAATACTTGCAGCGTTGGCCGTGTGGGTGATTTTCTTTGGGTTTCTTTTTCATCCTTCTGAATGAAAACACATTTACCCTAATATATTTGCATGGAATCGGGTACATTCATTTCCGATGTGTTTTTCGGTTCAGCAGTTCAGTGATTCAGAATTCCAGATGCTTCCGATATTAAGACAATATTAAATTCGAAGACGCACATGTCCGCCATTTTTCTGGTTTATGTGTGACCATGAAAGAGGCAACGTTTCCAATATTACCTTCACTGGATTCACCGTATCTTTCTACTGTGATTTTCTCTGCATTCCGATGTTATTATTTAGAATCTGCGATGGATAATTTACATAATGTGTTTAAACTATTTTTATTGAAAATATTCCTAAAAATTGAGTGTACAGTAATTCAATGCCCTGAATTTCCGGTTCCCCCGTGTGCAGAATTCCTCATAATGTGCAGTGAATATTGCTCAGATAATGCACGGATATAATGCTTGTTTATAAATGTTCCATAAGTTGCTGTGCTTCAATTTGAAACTATGTATCATTCACCAATCACAAAGCTGCTAAACTACAAACTGGGTCTTTTGATTCTTTTGGATTAACAGCAGTAGATAATGTAGGAAAGATAATCAGGGTTACTCAGAGACATTTCTGGGCTCTCTCGTGCCCCGTGCTTCCCTGCATTTCGGGGAATCACAGTTCACCACCCTGCGGTGTATTCAACAAGCACCGAGTCTCCCCGTAGTTCAGGGAAAACTCTCCACAAACCCGATGAACACCTGCCGAAAACCCACCAAAAACCTCCAGAAACCGCCAGAAAAGCTGCCAAGCCGCCTGAAAAAGCCGCCTGAAAAGCTGACGAACAGGGTAAAAAGAATAAAAACAGTACGCTTGAAAGTGTCACATTTGAAACGCTGTTTGCAATAAAACGACTGAATGAAAATGTCTGTAATTTACATATAAAATCCTATGAATGATAATTAAAAGGTCTGTTACAGAAAAAAGAAAAAAAAGCTTTAAAAAAAAACAGAAAAAGATTTTGCTATAAATTATTTTTTAAAAATGCCTAAAAGATCCTAAAAAAATCTGTAAATAGAGAGACTTTTTGCTGCAGATTAAAATAATAAACGGTTTATTAGATATTGGATAAAACGGGAATATTTTTAACATTGAAACCTATGGTATTCGCCTGAATAAACCTGCCGAATGAAACCAGTGAACATCAGGGCATTTCACTGCCATTTCTCTGCTGTTCAATGTGAATAGATTAACCATTGCTTCTCTATGGGGGATTTCACTGCCGCCGAACAGGCACCATACTTGCTGGCAGTTTGGCAAAATATGGAGAAACTGCCTGCTCTCTGAATAGCCGAATGGCCACGAAAAGTCACCGTACACTCAATTTCAGTGTCTGGTTACATTTCGGGGCCAGATCAGCTCTCTCTGAATAACCCTTTATGTAACTACTAGTTGTAAAGCCTGCCCAGAGGCAGTCTATTGTGGATATACTGCCCCTGCTCATGTATACTGCCCCAGCTCGTGGATACTGCCCCAGCTCGTGGATATTGCCCCAGCACGTGGATACTGCCCCAGCACGTGGATATTGCCCCAGCACGTGGATATTGCCCAGCACGTGGATATTGCCCCAGCTCGTGGATATTGCCCCAGCACGTGGATACTGCCCCAGCACGTGGATATTGCCCAGCACGTGGATGGATACTGCCCAGCACGTGGATATTGCCCCAGCTCGTGGATACTGCCCCAGCTCCTGGATATTGCCCCAGCACGTGGATACTGCCCCAGCACGTGGATATTGACCCAGCACGTGGATATTGCCCCAGCACGTGGATATTGCCCCAGCACGTGGATACTGCCCAGCACGTGGATACTGCCCCAGCACGTGGATATTGCCCCAGCTCGTGGATACTGCCCCAGCACGTGGATACTGCCCAGCACATGGATATTGCCCCAGCACGTGGATTGATACTGCCCCAGCACGTGGATGATACTGCCCCAGCACGTGGATACTGCCCCAGCACGTGGATGGATACTGCCCCAGCACGTGGATACTGCCCCAGCACGTGGAATACTGCCCCAGCACGGTGGATATTGCCCCAGCTCGTGGATACTGCCCCAGCACGTGGATACTGCCCAGCACGTGGATATTGACCCAGCACGTGGATATTGCCCCAGCACGCGTGGATACTGCCCCAGCACGTGGATATTGCCCCAGCTCGTGGATACTGCCCCAGCACGTGGATATTGCCCCAGCACGTGGATATTGACCAGCACGTGGATATTGCCCCAGCACGTGGATATTGCCCCAGCACGTGGATACTGCCCCAGCTCGTGGATACTGCCCCAGCACGTGGATATTGCCCCAGCACGTGGATGGATACTGCCCCAGCACGTGGCATATTGCCCCAGCTCGTGGTACTGCCCCCAGCTCCTGGATATTGCCCAGCACGTGGATACTGCCCAGCACGTGGATATTGACCCAGCACGTGGATATTGCCCAGCACGTGGATATTGCCCCAGCACGTGGATACTGCCCCAGCACGTGGATACTGCCCCAGCACGTGGATATTGCCCCAGCTCGTGGATACTGCCCAAGCACGTGGATACTGCCCAGCACATGGATATTGCCCCAGCACGTGGATTGATACTGCCCCAGCACGTGGATACTGCCCCAGCACGTGGATACTGCCCAGCACGTGGGTGGATACTGCCCCAGCACGTGGATACTGCCCCAGCACGTGGATACTGCCCCAGCACGTGGATATTGCCCCAGCTCGTGGATACTGCCCAGCACGTGGATACTGCCCAGCACGTGGATTTGCCCAGCACGTGGATTTGACCCAGCACGTGGATATTGCCCCAGCACGTGGATATTGCCCCAGCACGTGGATACTGCCCAGCACGTGGTATATTGCCCCAGCTCGTGGATACTGCGCCCAGCGGTGGTAATACTGCGCAGCCCGCTGGGATACTGCCCACGTCGTGCATACTGGCCAACGCAGCCAGTGCAGATTGTGATACGTGAGGCGTGCACGCCCCAGCAGTGGATACTGCCCCAGCTCCTGGATATTGCCCAGCACGTGGATACTGCCCCAGCACGTGGATATTGACCCAGCACGTGGATATTGCCCAGCACGTGGATATTGCCCCAGCACGTGGATACTGCCCCAGCACGTGGATACTGCCCCAGCACGTGGATATTGCCCCAGCTCGTGGATACTGCCCCAGAGCACGTGGATACTGCCCAGCACATGGATATTGCCCCAGCACGTGGATTGATACTGCCCCAGCACGTGGATACTGCCCCAGCACGTGGATACTGCCCAGCACGTGGGTGGATACTGCCCCAGCACGTGGATACTGCCCAGCACGTGGATACTGCCCCAGCACGTGGATATTGCCCCAGCTCGTGGATACTGCCCCAGCACGTGGATACTGCCCAGCACGTGGATATTGCCCCAGCACGTGGATATTGACCCAGCACGTGGATATTGCCCCAGCACGTGGATATTGCCCCAGCACGTGGATACTTGCCCCAGCACGTGGATATTGCCCCAGCTCGTGGATACTGCCCCAGCACGTGGATACTGCCCCAGCTCGTGGATACTGCCCAAGCTCGTGGATACTGCCCAAGCACGTGGATACTGCCCCAGCACGTGGATATTGCCCCAGCTCGTGGATACTGCCCCAGCACGTGGATACTGCCCAGCACGTGGATACTGCCCCAGCACGTGGATACTGCCCCAGCTCGTGGATACTGCCCCAGCACGTGGATACTGCCCAGCACGTGGATATTGCCCCAGCACGTGGATATTGACCCAGCACGTGGATACTGCCCCAGCTCGTGGATACTGCCCCAGCACGTGGATACTGCCCAGCACGTGGATATTGCACCCCAACATGTGGATATTGACCCAGAACGTGGAATTTGCCCCAGCACGTGGATACTGCCCCAGCACGTGGATATTGCCCCAGCTCGTGGATACTGCCCCAGCACGTGGATACTGCCCCAGCACGTGGATACTGCCCCAGCACGTGGATGGATACTGCCCCAGCACGTGGATACTGCCCCAGCACGTGGATACTGCCCCAGCTCGTGGATACTGCCAAGCTCGTGGACTGCCCAAGCTCGTGGATACTGCCCAAGCACGTGGATACTGCCCAGCACGTGGATACTGCCCCAGCACGTGGATACTGCCCCAGCTCGTGGATACTGCCCCAGCACGTGGATACTGCCCAGCACGTGGATATTGCCCCAGCACGTGGATATTGACCCAGCACGTGGATACTGCCCCAGCTCGTGGATACTGCCCAGCACGTGGATATTGCCCCAGCACGTGGATATTGACCCAGCACGTGGATACTGCCCCAGCACGTGGATACTGCCCCAGCACGTGGATATCGCCCCAGCACGTGGATATGCCCCCCCCCCGCTCGTGGATATCGCCCCCCCGCTCGTGGATATGGCCCCCCCCTCGTGGATATACTCACCTACATCGGCCCTCCAGCGATGGCGGTCCCGCGTCCCGCTTCAAGCGTCCTCTCTCGCTCCGTTGGTCGCCGGGATGACGTCACGAAAGCCTTTGACCCCCGGGGTCAAAGGCTTTCGTGACGTCATTCCGGCGAACAACGGAGCGAGAGAGGACGCTGGAAGCGGGACCGCCATCGCTGGAGGAGCTAAGGGCCGATGTAGGTGAGTATGTGTCCCCCTACATTGGCCCAGAGCCTCAGCGGTGGCTGTCGCAGGCTGCTCGGCCGGCCTCCAGGCTTAGGCGAGCCCCCGGCTCGGCTGGGCCTGTAGGCCCAAGCCAAGCCGGGGGCTCGCCTGAGCCTGGAGGCGGCCGAGCAGCCTGCGACAGCCGGAGGACAGTCACCGCTGGAGCTCAGGGCTAATGTAGGTGAGTATGTGCTCTCCACACCCACCCTGCTTACTCGGCGGTATCCAAGCTTAGGCGAGCCCCCGGCTTGGGCCTAGAGGCCCAGCAGAGCCGGGGACTCGCCTGAGCATGGAGGCCGGTCGAGTTGCATGCTCGGCCGTCCTCCAGGCTCAGGTGAGTCCCTGGCTCGGCTGGGCCTCTAGCCCAAGCCAAGCCGGGGGCTCGCCTGAGCCTGGATGCCGACCAAGCTTAGGCGAGCCCCCGGCTTGGCGTGGGCCTAGAGGCCCAGCCGAGCCGGGGACTCGCCTGAGCCTGGAGGACGCCCGAGCATGCAACTCGACCGGCCTCCATGCTCAGGCGAGTCCCCGGCTCGGCAGGGCCTCTAGGCCCAAGCCAAGCCGGGGGCTCGCCTAAGCTTGGATACCGGCCGAGCAAGCAGGGTGTGTGTGTGTGTGTGTGTAGAGCACATACTCACCTACATCGGCCTCGAGTCCTCCACCGGTTCCACACATACTCACCGACATCGGCCCTTAGCTCCTCCAGCGATGGCGGTCCCGCTTGCAGCATCCTC
This sequence comes from Leptobrachium leishanense, assembly GCA_009667805.1. Lineage (NCBI taxonomy): Eukaryota > Metazoa > Chordata > Amphibia > Anura > Megophryidae > Leptobrachium > Leptobrachium leishanense. The sequence continues at coordinate 554,168,933 of CM019063.1, forward strand.
TCTCCGTTGCTCGCCAGGATGACGTCACGAAAGCCTTTGACCCCCGGGGTCAAAGGCTTTCGTGACGTCATTCCGGCGAGCAACGGAGAGAGAGAGGATGCTGCAAGCGGGACCGCCATCGCTGGAGGAGCTAAAGGCCGATGTCGGTGAGTATGTGTTAGGCAACATCGGCCCTGAGCTCCAGCGGTGACCTCCTCCGGCCGAGCAGGCTGCTCGGCCGGCCTCTACGCTTAGGCGAGTCCCCGGCTCGGCTGGGCCTGTAGGCCCAAGCCAAGCCGGGGGCTCGCCTAAGCCTAGAGGCCCGCCGAGCAGCCAGCGGCAGCTGGAGGAGGTCTCCGCTGGAGCTCAGGGACGATTTTGGGGTGTATTTTTTGGGAACTTCGGCCCCGATCCTCCAGCGGTGACCTTCTCCGGCTGCCGCTGGCTGCTCGGCGGGCCTCTAGGCTTAGGCGAGTCCCCGGCTCAGCTGGGCCTGTAGGCCCAACCGAGCCGGGGGCTCGCCTAAGCCTAGAGGGCCGCCGAGCAGCCAGCGGCAGCCGGAGGAGGTCTCCGCTGGAGCTCAGGGCCGATTTTGGGGTGTGTTTGTTTGGGAACTTCGGCCCCGATCCTCCAGCGGTGACCACCTCCGGCTGCCGCTGGGTGCTCGGCGGGCCTCTAGGCTTAGGCGAGTCCCCGCTCGGCTGGGCCTGTAGGCCCAAACCGAGCCGGGGGCTCGCCTAAGCCTAGAGGCCCGCCGAGCAGCCAGCGGCAGCCGGAGGACGGTCACCGCTGGAGCTCAGGGCCGAGTTAGGGGAGTATGTTTTGGAACTTCGGCCCCGATCCTCCAGCGGTGACCTCCTCCGGCTGCCGCTGGCTGCTCGGCGGGCCTCTAGGCTTAGGCGAGTCCCCGGCTCGGCTGGGCCTGTAGGCCCAAACCGAGCCGGGGGCTCGCCTAAGCCTAGAGGCCCGCCGAGCAGCCAGCGGCAGCCGGAGGAGGTCACCGCTGGAGCTCAGGGCCGATTTAGGGGAGTATGTTTTGGAACTTCGGCCCCGATCCTCCAGCGGTGACCACCTCCGGCTGCCGCTGGGTGCTCGGCGGGCCTCTAGGCTTAGGCGAGTCCCCGGCTCGGCTGGGCCTGTAGGCCCAAACCGAGCCGGGGGCTCGCCTAAGCCTAGAGGCCCACCGAGCAGCCAGCGGCAGCCGGAGGAGGTCACCGCTGGAGCTCAGGGCCGATTTAGGGGAGTATGTTTTGGAACTTCGGCCCCGATCCTCCAGCGGTGACCACCTCCGGCTGCCGCTGGGTGCTCGGCGGGCCTCTAGGCTTAGGCGAGTCCCCGGCTCGGCTGGGCCTGTAGGCCCAAACCGAGCCGGGGGCTCGCCTAAGCCTAGAGGCCCGCCGGCAGCCGGAGGACGGTCACCGCTGGAGGATCGGGGCATCTGGCCGTTAGAACACACAGGTAGCTGCGCGCGGCTCGTGCCGTTTTTTTTTTTTTTTTTTTCACGCGGCCGGCACGCGCAGCTACCTGTGTGTTCTAACGGCCGCTTTCAAATGTCCGTCGCGCATGCGCAGTAGGGTTTTGGCGACGGACAGTTTTTAGCTTATCCTTTTATAGTATAGATAGGGGTTATTCAGAGAGAGCTGAATTGGCTCTGAAATTGCACCGAATGGTGAATTTCCCTGTACGGTGCAATTTCAAAGCCATTTGACTATTGGAAAAGCTGGCAATTCGCCAAATAATAGTGAATTGTCAGCAAAATACTGTGACCTTTGGCGGCAGTGAAATCTCCCATAGAGAAGCAATGGTTAATCTATTCACATTGAACAGCAGAGAAATGTCAGTGAAATGCCCTGATGTTCAGTGGTTTCATTCGACAGGTTTATTCAGTGGAATCCCATAGGTTTCAATGTTACAAATATTCCCGTTTTTAACCCAATATCTAATAAACCGTTTATTGTTTTAATTTGCAGCAAAAATGTATTTATTTATTTATTTACTAGATGTTAAGCCTGCCCAGAGGGCAGTCTATTGTTGTCGCCAGCTCAGAATTCACGTCCACATAGTTTTTTTCAATGTCCTATCCATGAGTATCTCTCTATATAAATGCGTTTGTAATGCGTCCATCGCCATCCCATCCGCAACAGGAAGGCCAACTGAGCAGCTGTGGTGGGCGCGCGCAGCTGACAGCGCATTACAAAGACATTTATATATAAGAGCAGGTTCCACTTCCCTCTTAGATTGTAAGCTCACGGGAACCGGACCCTCAGATTGTAAACTCGTGGGACCCCTTAGATTGTAAATTCATGGGGCCCCTTAGATTGGAAGCTCATGGGCCCCTTAGATTGTAAGCTCATGGGGCCCCTTAGATTGTGTTGGGCTTGGGCGGGCATTTTTTTTGTAGCGTATACATTATGCGGCAATTTAATGACACGTGGTATGCATGGCATGGCAGGCTGGTGTTTAGGCACACTGGTATTATGAGACACTGGTATTATGCATGGCAGACTGGTAATATGGCTGGCAGACTGGTATTAGGCATGGCAGACTGGCATTGTGCATGGTAGACTGGTAATATGGCTAGCGAACTGGTATTATGGCTGGCAGACTGGTATTGTGCATGGCAGACTGGTAATGTGCATGGCAGTCTGGTAATATGGCTGGCAGACTGGTAATATGGCTGGCGAACTGGTAATATGTCTGGCAGACTGGTATTGTATATGGCAGGCAGACTGGTAATATGGCTGGCAGACTGGTAATATGGCTGGCAGACTGGTATTGTGCATGGTAGACTGGTATTGTGCATTGTAGAATGGTATTAGGTAAACCTAATTACGTTCTATGAGGAAGTAAGTAGAAGTATAGATCAGGGGGTCGCAGTGGATGTGATTTACTTAGATTTTGCCTAAGCTTTCGACACAGTTCCACACAAAAGGTTACTATTTAAATGAGAAAAAATGGTCTAGATGAAAATACTTGTTCTTGGATAGAAAACTGGCTAAAAGATAGGGTACAGAGAGTGGTCATAAATGGTACATTTTCAAGATGGACACCAGTGGTAAGTGGTGTCCCTCAGGGGTCTGTTATAGGACCAATACTATTCAATTTATTTATAAATGACTTTGAGATAGGCATTGAAAGTCATGTATCAGTGTTTGCAGATGACACAAAACTAGGAAAAGTAATACAATGTGAGCAGGATGTTACTTCGCTGCAGAGGGATTTAGATAGATTGGGGGACTGGGCACTTAAATGGCAGATGAGATTTAATCTAGATAAATGCAAAGTAATGCACTTTGGAGTGAAGAACACACAAGCAATTTATACCCTAAATGGTACGGAGTTAGGGAAATCCAAGCAGGAAAAGGATTTGGGAATAATCATAGACTTCAAACTAAGTAACAATGTGCAATGTCAAACAGCAGCCGCCAAGGCCAGCAAGGTATTGGCATGCATTAAAAGGGGAGTTCACTCACGGGAGGAAAACATAATTTTGCCTCTGTATAAATCAATGGTCAGGCCGCACCTTGAATATGCCGTGCAATTTTGGGCATCTGTCTTAAAAAAAGATATTATAGCGTTAGAAAAAGTGCAGAGACGGGCAACTAAATTAATAAGGGGAATGGAAGGGTTAAGTTATGAGGAAAGACTAACAAGCTTAAACCTGTTTAGTTTAGAGAAACGGCGCCTTAGAGGGGATCTGATAACCTTATATAAATATATACGGGGCCATTATAAACCATTGTCTGATAACCTATTCATTAACAGGACTATACATAGGACAAGGGGTCATCCATTTAGACTGGAAGAAAGAAAATTTAGCTTAAAGCATAGGAAGGGTTATTTTACGGTGAGAACAATAAAGCTGTGGAATTCTCTGCCTGTTAAGGTGGTTGGGTCAGAGTCTGTACAGACTTTTAAAAAACGACTGGATGACTTCCTGCAGACACTGAATATTAAGGGTTATACTATTTAATATGTGGGTAAAAGCTTCTTGATCCAAGGAGAAATCTGACTGCCATTCTGGGGTCAAGAAGGAATTTTTTCACAGTATGTTGCATATTTCAGACTGGGTTTTTTGCCTTCTTTTGGATCAACAGCAGTAGGTTATGTGGGAGAGGCTGAACCCAATGGACGCATGTCTTTTTTCAGCCTATATAACTATGTAACTATGTAACTATGTAACTATGTATTGTGCATGGCAGACTGGTATTAAGGCAGGCAGACTGGTATTGTGCATGGCAGACTGGTATTGTGCATGGCAGACTGGTATTGTGCATGGCAGACTGGTAATGTTCATGGAAGACTGGTATCATGCATGACAGACTGGTACTGTGCATGGCAATGTGCATGGCAGACTGGTACTGTGCATGGCAATGTGCATGGCAGACTGGTATCATGCATGACAGACTGGTACTGTGCATGGCAATGTACATGGCAGACTGGTACTGTGCATGGCAATGTGCATGGCAGACTGGTATTGTGCATGGCAATGTGCATGGCAGACTGGTACTGTGCATGACAGACTGGTATTGTGCATGGCAATGTGCATGGCAGACTGGTATTGTGCATGGCAGACTGGTAATGTGCATGGAAGACTGGTATTGTGCATGGCAGACTGGTACTGTGCATGGCAATGTGCATGACAGACTGGTATTGTGCATGGCAATGTGCATGGCAGACTGGTATTGTGCATGGCAATGTGCATGGCAGACTGGTACAGTGCATGGCAGACTGGTATTGTGCATGGCAATGTGCATGGCAGACTGGTATTGTGCATGGCAGACTGGTAGTGTGCATGGCAGACTGGTAATGTGCATGGAAGACTGGTATTGTGCATGGCAGACTGGTACTGTGCATGGCAGACTGGTATTGTGCATGGCAATGTGAATGGCAGACTGGTATTGTGCATGGCAGACTGGTACTGTGCATGGAAATGTGCATGGCAGACTGGTATTGTGCATGGCAATGTGCATGGCAGACTGGTATTGTGCATGGCAGACTGGTAACATGGCTGGCAGACCGGGCACTGAGGAGATGGAGGCCGGGCTTGAGGAGATAGAGGCCGGGCTTGAGGAGATGGAGGCCGGGCACAGACGAGATAAACAAATCCGATCCATTTGAGAGGCGCTGTGCTGTGCGCCTCTCCAATGGATCGTATTTGTTTTGTCCCTCGCGCACGCCGGCTGTGCACGTGCCGCGTCCGTTGTATACGCGCGCAGCCAACCGCCGCTAGTTGCGCGCGCATGCGCAGTCCGTTTTTTTGGCGACGGACACGCCAGCCCTTATCGTTTTATGTTATAGATTATTTAATCTTTATTTATATTTTAGCCATTTTTTAGGATTTTTTTCTTATTGTTGTTTTATTGTTTTTTTTTTCTGTAACATATCTTTTTATTATTATTCATAGGATCTCCAGGCATTTTTGTCTAATAGTTTTTTTTTGCAAACAGCTTTAAAAAGTTTTTTCTATTGCTTTTTCCAGCCGCAAACCTGCCGGAGGGTCGCAAAACGCAGCCACACAGCGCCGACCAGCCACAGAAGAAAGCAGACAAGCTGCCGGACGGGTAAAAAAAAATCAATACAATTGAAAGTGTCAAAATTGAAACACTGTTTGCAAAAGAAACTACTAAATGAAAAGAGCTGGAATTTACATATAAGATCCTATGAATGATATTAAAAAGGTCTGTTACAGGAAAAAAAACACTTTAAAAAGAACGGGAAGAAAAAATTCCTGAAAAAATCCTGAAAAATGCTTTAACCACTTGGCTGCTAAGGACACTCTCAGCGCATCCAGCCAAGTGGTTCTTCTGTGCTGAGGACGCGCTGAGTGCATCCTAGCAATGGAGGCAGCAATCGACCAGTATTTCGGCGGATCGCTGCAGCCCCCCAGTGCAGGCAGACATCTTTGATGTCAGCCCAGCCTCCGGGACCAGGTGGGCAGGAATAGCGCCAGGCACAATGACGTCTAGTCTAGGCACACCCCCCCCCTGACAGTGCGGGGAAGTTGCCTGAAGGGGAGGTGGGAGGTTCTTTGGACCTCTCTCCCTCCCCATCCGTATGGGGTAACAGAAAAAGGCAGGCACCTCTTTGAAGGGCACAGCCTACCCTTCCAAGCGGTGGCTGCCTTTAACCCCTGAGGTGCCACTATGCGATCCGGCACCATTCGGCACCAGATCACAGCCTAGCTAAGATGGCGACCCCCACCTCCGGATCACCCCTCATCACCTGATCTCATCGCGCATGGAGCGATGACGTCAGTTAGCTGGGGAACCCATAGCTGCCTGGGGATTTCCCAAGAAAATCTCCTGGTGGAGAAAGGGGGTTCCTTTGAACCCCCATATCTCCCGAAGCTTGGCAGCTAGAGCATGACCTTTAGAATGATACCAAATACGACCATGTTACAAGTAACAAAAAATTTAATTGAAATAAAATAAATTTAAAACAATAAATAAATAAAAACATGTTTTTTTTGTGTTATTTTTATTAGTGTAGCAATATTGTTCCCATTTCAGCTATAATGTGAACAATGATGCTGCACTAATGATTTTTTTCTATGGCGTGCGTTTGCTAAAAATCACATAACCCCCCCAAAAAATGTAACAAGTCCCCATTTAATTTTTTTTTAACTAGCGCACCCCATAGAAAATATAAACGCAAAGGTTCGGATGATAAAATATGGAAAAAACACTTAAACGATGTAGATGATTAAAAATTCAAAATTTATTGCATTTTTTGTTATAATATTCAGGCAATACATGATGTATACATTTCATAATGATATATTATGAATCTGCCGAGTCTGCCGGAAAGAATGATATATACAGTTGCAAGAAAAAGTATGTGAACCCTTTGGGATTACGCGGAGTTTTGCATGAATTGGTCATAAAATGTCTCTGATCTTCATCTAAGTCACAACAATTTGAAAAACACAGTCTGCTTAAAATAATACAACACAAACATTATATGTTTTCATGTTTTTATTGAACATAACATGTAAACATTCACAGTGCAGGGTGGAAAAAGTATGTGAACCCCTAGCCTAATGACTTCTCCAAGAGCTAATTGGAGCCAGGAGTGAGCCAACCTTGAGTCCAATCAGTGTGATATTATTGGATGTGTTGCTGAAAGCTGTCCTGCCCTTTAAAAACACACACCAGTTTTGGGTTTACTGCTTTCAAGAAGCACTGCCTGATGTGAACCATGCCTCGCAGAATAGAGCTCTCAGAAGACCTACGATCAAGAATTGTTGACTTGCATGAAGCTGGAAAGGGTTACAAAAGTATCTCCAAAGGCCTTGATGTTCATGTGTCCACGGTAAGACAGACTGTCTACAATTGGAGAAAGTTCAGCACTGTTGCTACTCTCCCTAGGCGTGGTCGTCCTGTAAAGATGACTACAAGAGCACAGCGCAGAATGCTTAATGAGGTAAAGAAGAATCCTAGAGTGTCAGCTAAAGACTCACAGAAATCTCTGGCACATGCTAACATTTTTGTTGACACATCTACAATAAGGAAAACATTAAACAAGAATGGAGTACATGGGAGGACACCGCGGAGGAAGCCATTGCTGTCCAAAAAGAATATTGCAGCATGTTTGAAGTTTGCAAAAGAGCACCTGGATGTTCCACAGCACTACTGGCAAAATATTCTGTGGACAGATGAAACCAAAATTGAGTTGTTTGGAAAAAACACACAACACAGTCAGGGTTATTCAGAGAGCGTGAAAAGCAGGAGAATGACTGGAGAATGATTGGAGAATGAAAAATTCTAGGTCAAAATAGACAAACCAGAAAAATTCTCCCTTTCATCTCACTTTCCAAATCGGCTATTTTGACCTAGAATTTTTCATTCTCCAGTTATTCTCCTGCTTTTCACGCTCTCTGAATAACCCTGTATGTGTGGAGAAAAAAAGGCACAGCACACCAACATCAAAACCTCATCCCCACTGTAAAACATGGCGGAGGGAGCATCATGGTTTAGGGCTGCTTTGCTGCCTCAGGGCCTGGACGGATTGTTGTCATTGATGGAAAAATGAATTCCAGAGTTTATCAAGACATTTTGCAGGAAAACGTAAGACCATCTGTCCGCCAACTGAAGCTCTGCAGAGGATGGGTGATGCAACAGGACAATGACCCAAGTCCTACAAGTAATTCAACAAAAGAATGGCTTCAACAAAACAAAATACGCCTTCTGGAGTGGCCCAGTCAGAGTCCTGACCTCAACCCGATTGAAATGCTGTGGCATGACCTTAAGAGAGCGATTCACACCAGACATCCCAAGAATATTGCTACACTGAAACAGTTTTGTGAAGAGGAGTGGTCCAAAATTACTCCAGATCGTTGTGCAGGTCTGATCTGCAACTACAGGAAACGTTTGGTTGAGGTTATTGCTGCCAAAGGAGGGTCAACCAGTTATTAAGTCCAAAGGTTCACATACTTTTTCCGCCCTGCACTGTGAATGTTTACATGTTCTGTTCAATAAACACATGAAAACATAGAATGTTTGTGTTGTGTTATTTTAAGCAGACTGTTTTTCAAATTGTTCTGACTTAGATGAAGATCAGAGACATTTTATGACCAATTCATGCAAAACTCCACATAATCCCAAAGGGTTCACATACTTTTTCTTGCAACTGTAATATATCGGGGTCATATAATAAAACGTGGCTTTAAATTGAATTTAAACACGATCAGCGAAACCGGTAAAAAATTAGCTCAGCACACAGCAGTGAAATGCCTCAGCAGCAGCGAAAGGGTTAAAGATCCTAAAAAATCTATAATTAAAGAGACTTTTTGCTGCAGACTAAAATAATAAATGGTTTTCTAGATAATAGATAGAAATGGGAATATTTTTAACATTGAAACCTGAGAGATTCGTCACCAAAATGCGGAGCTAACCATGAAACACGTTTTGGTGCATTTTATTTTGTTATTGATTGAATAAATTATTATTTTACCATATTTTGGCTCCTGAGTTCCTGCATCCAAGGAAAGAAGCTGCCAGGAGACAGCCAGAAAAGTGGGATCCAGGGCCCTCTGTTAATACATCGGCCACTCATCCATCTGGTGTCTGATTCTGAGACCCCTTAGAATGTGAATAGGGATCTCTCCCCTTTTATCTCACTCCACTACGTGTCATCATGCTGCACCCTGCCCCCCCTGGTGTCCCACGTGACCGCCGTGACCCTACGCATTATTTGGTCCAACTTGCAGCGAGGATGGTGCTGTCGGGCGCCGGGTAGCAGCACTGGCGTGGGACGTGACACTTTAGTTTCGCACATCATAATGTTTTGTATCTTGTATGTTCTCCTGTGTTCCATATGCCGGATCATGGTGCCTCTGTGTACTCCTGTATGTCTACATCCTAGGAAGTTCCCACATCCGTAGATACCTTTATCCATCCCAATGAAATATAGCAGAAGGGGTTTCTCAAAACAACTTCTCACCAATTTCTTCTTCAAATTATTGGTTCCTCGGATCCCACCCAAGCCCTCCATATACCTTTACTCACTGGGGCATTACGCATTGTTTCTTCTAAAAACAAAAGTCACCACACTGCTAGCAGGAGAGGCCGTGGCGGGGTACTTTAGACAATGGCATCTCCATTCTATACATGGCACAAGGTCAAGTAGGGTTTCATTTCAAAGGGCAGAGTCTGACCATGTAATCTGTAAATAAGAAAATACAAATTTCCTTTTTTTTCTGTTTCATCGGCCGAGACATTGACAACACAGCTGCCATTACTCACCTTCTCATTTCCCACTCTGTATAAACCAGTGAACGTTTCCACACAGTCATATATTATACATAAACCAGAATGGGTCAAAATATAAGCAAAGCTATTGTAATTATTTAGTTTTGCTTGAAATTGGGTATTTTTGTTAACAAGCGCACCCCAGAGAATATATATAACCTTAAAGGTTATATAAAATTCCAGTGGAATGTTGGTGCTCTAATAATAATGATATAATGAATCTGCAGAGTCTGCTGAAAATAACGATATATAATATGTCTCGGTCCCACAATAAAACCTGACTTCAAAACACGTGTAAACATGATGAGAACAACATTTTATAATTGAACATCAATTACCCTGATGAAGATATCAGGGTACTAGTGTCTCTCAGAGACCAAATTAATATTTAACTTTTAATGAACTCAATTTAAAATTGGACAAACAAAATAGACATAAGTAGACAGTGCTCACACAAACGAGGTATAATAAAAACAATTCTGCAAGGAACAGGTGGTGTGTAACGGCAAAAAAATGGTCAGTAATCAATACGGTCAGTGACCTTCGAGGATCACTTCAAGGTATTGTTGACAGATTGGGTGCACTTGTCAGGCAAGAACCTTCTGCTTCTACCTGGGGAATTCGTATTTTGAAACTTTGAATATTTATATCAATTTTCATTTGGGTTTTTCCTACCATGGAAACTTGTGCAATTATTTGCAGTACGTCTATTTTGGGCTATTTGAGCCAATTCCTCTACCAGTAGTTCTTGCCTTTTGTCTCCTCTGCTTTTTCACATGCAGTATTATATGGTCTTACATAGTTACCAATACCTCAATCTGTCAACAATACCTTGAAGTGATCCTCGAAGGTCACTGACCGTATTGATTACTGACCTTTTTTTTGCCGTTACACACCACCTTTCCCTTGCAGAATTGTTTTTATTATACCTTGTTTGTGTGAGCACTGTCTACTTATGTCTATTTTGTTTGTCCAATTTTAAATTGAGTTCATTAAAAGTTAAATATTAATTTGGTCTCTGAGAGACACTAGTACCCTGATATCTTCATCAGGGTAATTGATGTTCATTTCAACCATATAGGGGTAGACCCTTTCATCTTTCACCCACCTTCCTCACTAAGAATTCTTCCAATGTTTGATATCTTCTTTTGGTATTTATCATCTCGTTACGTTCTACCATTGTGGTAGCGATTTGAACATTTTATAATTAGCTCAGCACACACGGGTGAAATGAGTCAGCAGTGAAGGGGTTAAAATTCATAATTTCATGTTCCTACCACATTGGGCCTCATTGAAAGCATGCTGGCTGTTTCTAGATTGTAAAATTGTGGCAGTTAAATAACTTTACTCGGAATAGATGGATTATTTGTTGCTATAACCTTAAAAGAGTAGATACATCCTCGTAGGAGACTGAGTGCAAATACTATTACTTTGGGGGTGATTTACTGGTCCCCATCAGTTACCATATTCATAGGCCATTACACACATACAGTTACAGGATATTCCACAGCGCTTTACAATAGGGGATCACAAATAGGAGACGTACATGATACATGATAAAAAGATGACCCTGCCCGTAGGATAACTGTCCTGGTAGTACAGCACCTAACCAAGTGCTTAGGCAGACATCCGGTAAGTTTACAATCTAAGGGACTGGAGTAAATGAAACAGATGGGAGCAGAGTGAAGGGGAAGATGGTTAACAGGGCTTGCATGGGAATGACAAGAAGCCTGGGCTTAGTGAGAGTAATCAGAGAGAGAAGTGGAAACAGCTGGAAAGGAAACCTGAAATTAGGGACCTGCCGTGGGTGGGACAGCAGAGGGTAAGGAGCAGTGCAGTCTGTCTGTGCTTAATGCATGGTTAGGGATGCAGAGGGAAAGGAGGAGTACAGACATGGTATACTGGATGGGTGCTTCACGATCCAGTTAAAAATGATGTTTGATACCGGTTCTGTTGGAGCTCTCCCCCCTCTGGACACTGGACACAGTCATAGCAGCAGGTTTGTGTTCCTTCCCTTGGTATTTTCCTGTATCCCAGAACACAGGTATCTGAGCATCGAGACTTTGGAACTTGAAATAAAAAACTAGGACTTTAATACCAAATACACCCCAGCCGCTCCCTAAGGTCAAACAGTGACCTGCGCCTAGCTTCTCCCCGCATCACCTCTTCCCATGATAGACTGCAGGATTTCTCATGCGCAGCCCCCACTCTCTGGAACGCTCTCTCTCGTACTGTCAGACTTTCCCCTAACTTCTCTTCCTTCAAACGCTACCCTTAAAACGTTCCTATTTAGGGAAGCCTACCACCCAACTCACTGACGCAACCATCAATCACTCTCACCTTACAGTCCTCTCCTCCTGTTTCCAACCCCAACCCTCCTAGATTGTGAGTTCCTACGGGAATAGGGCCCTCATCTCCTCCTGTACTGTTTGTCAAATGTTGTTCAATGTATTGTAACCCTGTCTATACTGTGCTTATTGTACAGCGCTGCGGAATATGCTGGCGCTTTATAAATAAAGAATAATAATAATAATAATAATAACCAAGAATAATACAAAATAAATATTCTGAACAGTCACAATATTTAAACCATGCACAGAGGTATAGACTCCCCCAGAACTCTGATTTGGTCCTGTGGTATCTCAACAGATGTTTGATTGGATTTTTGTTCTGGGGAAATTGGAGTCCGAGGTGACACTTTGAAATCTTTGTCATGTTCCTCAAGCCATTATTGAGCAGTGTTCGCCATTTGGCCGGGGGCATAATTCTGACCACCAAGGGACACCACAGCCATGAAGGGGTGTATGTGGTCTGCAGCAATCTCTAGGTAGGTGGTGCATGTCATGTGTACTGACACCTTTGTATCATGGCCATGAAAGGGTTACGTAGTGTGCAGCAATCTCTAGTTGGGTGGTGCATGTCATGTGTGTGCTGACACATTTCCATCATGGCCATGAAGGGGTGTACGTGGTGTGCAGCAACCTCTAAGTAGGTGGTGCATGTCATATCTGTGCTGACACCTTTGTATCATGGCCATGAAGGGGTGTACGTGGTGTGCAGCAATCTCTAGGTAGGTGGTGCATGTCATGTCTGTGCTGACACCTTTCTATTATAACCAGCATTACCGGTTCCAGCAATTTGAGCTCCAGTATCTCCTCTGTGTGATGGACCAGATGGGCTCAGACTTCACTCTCCACATTTATCAATGAGCCTTGGGCGCCCATTACCCTGACGCCAGGTCACTGGTTGTCCTTCCTTGCACCACTTTTGGTAGGTACTAACCACTGTTTAAGAGGAACACCATTCACGCCCATTTTTCCTGCATCCAACGTGAAATTCAAGATCTGACTGTTCACTTGCTTCTAATACATGCCACCCGTGACAATATACCCCGCCATAACTATATATCTGTGAAATGCATCACTTTGAACTTGGGTACATGGGTCTAGAGATGTATTTGGGAGTTGCGAGCCACATGTAATATATTTCCCTGCACCCTCCTATGTTGAAATCACCCTGTAGCTGGGATTATAGGTGCAGGGTGTTTGAGTTGTTTGTGATATGTATGAATACTGTTATTGTTAATATTTTTATTGCCTATGTTTATGTTACTATCTGCTGATAGGATTACTGTGTGGGTCACCTTAGTCTTCTCCAACTTCACTCTATCTGGAACGTGTTTGTATTTGTTAAAGGTTTGAATGAATATTGTTCTGTCTTGTTTGCCACATATTGAGCAATACTAATCCCATTATCTGTCCCTGGTCTCATTGTGTCCCAGACGCTAGACATGTGCACAGCACAAAATTTCGTTTTCAACTAATGGATTAGTCCTGAAATGCAATTTATTTAGTTGCTAAAGAAATTCGTTTCCAGTTCTTTAGTATGAAAACTAATTTCATTCATCTGAAAACCAGTGGATACAATTACTATTGTAGTGGCTCCTCAGAGGGCTGAGATTGCTGCTTGTTACAGTATCACTCACTCTCAGCACAATGTGTCAGGCAAAGCTGTTACAGTAACTGACTGCTGCTCATCACATTGCTCAGAGTTTCAGTAAAACTAGTAAATATTTTTATATTTATGAGATTAGAACAATATTATTTCCTTATTTTACTGAAACTCTGAGCGCTGTTAGTCAGTTACTGTAACAGCTGAGCCTGATACATTGTACTGAGAGATAATATCAACAAGCAGCCGATCTCAGCGCTCACAGCCACTGGATTTAAAGGGCTAAAAAAAAAAAAGGCTCCTCTCTTTATAATGTATAGGACATCCTCCTGCATTAATTAATACCCCTCTCTGTATAATGTATACAACATCCACCTGCATTAATTAATGCCCCTCTCTGTATAGAACATCCTACTGCATTGGCATGTGGAGGGTGCAGAACTTCGGAATGCAATGCTTATCCAGCACAGGAGAGGGAACTTTTACTTAAACTTTGTATCTCTGTGGGGGAGACACAGGGATATAAAAGCAGGGGAGAGGGAAAATATTAACATAAATCTGTCTGAAAGCTCAGAGAAGAGATGACTGGTGCAAATTGATTTTTATAATAAAATAAAGCACTTTAAATCTAGGGAAAACATTCAAATAAATCACACTGAAGGCTCATAATGACAGAGTAACTGTGAGAGCTGGATACTAAATGTATCAGACGTAAAAAAAAACTTTATAACAAGCAGCACTGGGAGAGGAGAGGGACTTGATATAAAACGTGTATTATAGATGAGGAAATGGGGATAGTGCTCCTGGATAATATAAAATGTATCAGACCTAAGCCCTTATTATGCAGAGCGGGAGGGGGGATAACACACGTTTTATAAAGTCCCTCTCTTCTCCCAGCGCTGCTTGTTATAAAGGGGTTTTTACTATCCAGCCCTCCTCTGTCATTAGCTTTCAGTGTGATTTATTTGAATGTTTTCCTTCTCCAGCTGCTTTTATCATCTTGTCTGCCTCATAGACATGCAAGGGTTAAGTAAAGGTTTCCTCTCCTGTGCTGGCTGTCTGTGCTGCGAGTGAGTATTCTGGAGCTCTATCACTGTCAGATTTCCGGGTAGGGGTCGGGAAGGATTACGCATACAAACCTTTTCTGTAGCTTTGCGATGTTGTGCTCTTCATTGCTGGTCTCCTTCACTCATCAATGTAATATCACAAAAAGGACTGAAACTAAAATGTAGTGCATTTTATTTTAGTTTCTTTCGTTTTTTGTACTGAGCAGTTTCGTATCTCTTGAGTCATACTAAAACTAAATTATCCCAAAATTCTGACTAAATCTTTTTAGTACTAAAACGAATGCACATGTCTACCAGACGCCAAGAAGCAGAGCAAGAACTGCAGAGCAGTAAGAACAGTATTCTTGAGAATGGATTATGATGAGGTGCAGTGAGAAGCCATAGTGTCACTTTCCATTGGCTCCCAGACTCTGCCTGACACTGTATATATTATTCCTTTAAAGGCAGAGCAAGTTGTTGCTGTATGCCCTAAACCTCCTGATCAATCTGCGTGTTGCCTCATTTCTGGGGGATGCTAACAATGCTCTTTGCATGTACCTGTTCTTACGTTTCAGCTAAGGGCTTCAGAAAGGCATGAAAGACTGATGGTGGGAGAAAGGGGTTCCGGCAAAGAAGTGACTTTAACAGATGAGACCCAGTCGGGGTACGGAGATCTATTACAATATTCCACCCCATGGCAATATACCCCACCCCGTGACATGCACCATGTAACTACATAATCAATGTGACTCACTGCACTTGGCAGGGGTTTATTGTTGTGGCTGATCAATGCCTACATACATATAAATAAACCTATACAGATTTATAAAAATATTTCCATACAGACAGAAACTGACAGAAGCACAGACAGATTAAACAGACACACAAAAAAATCACAAGTAGACGCATACACACATACAAACAGATACAAACACACACAAACACACACAAACACACATGGAAGCACACACAGGTAGTTACACACACTAGCAAGTTGATAATGCTGCTGACTGGCATTGCTTGATAAAGGTTCCAAGAGGAACTGAAACATTGCACTTTGCTCCAATAATAAATCAGCTGTGATTTTATTGCACCATGGAGTGAGCGGCTCTCCTATTTGATGCTGAAGCTGGATGGTTCCGGGTGACAGGGAGTGATCCTGCTACTATCTTCACTCAGAAGACGTATGGGAAGCTATTCCCATCGGATTAGTTCATGGTTGATGCCACTGGAGGACCCCACTCTGGAATGTCAAAAGATCGATCGTTCGTAACTTGAATGCTACTGACCCCTGCTCTCACCTGATTGTTCTTTTTCATCCATATTATCCCCCATGGGAAATGCTGAAGCTTCTGCTCCTCCGGCAGCCAGTCAGTGTAATGGCCTACATAGCGTATTAATAGGGATGAGCTGTTCGGCTCGATATGTTCGGGGTTCGATTCGAACATCGCCCATTCGACTGTTCGTCGAAACTCCGAACATTTCCGCGTGTTCACCGCATGTTCGCCCACAATGCACCACAATGGACCACAATGCACTTTTCCACTGGCCTGAAACTTGTAATTGGCTACAGCCTTGCACCTGACCACAGTTTAGGTGCAAGACAGGTGCAAGACTATGCCAATCACGGCTCAGAGTCCTGATTGGGCAAATTTTGTCCAATCATGGGCTCACAGAGCTAAGTCCCGCAGCACACTATATAAGGCTTGACTCAGCCACAGCACGTGTTTTTTGAGAGGAGATTGTTGTGTTAGTGTGTGTTCTCACTGCCACCAGCTATTGGGGGGTCTCACTTCTACAAAATATCTGGGAATTGTTGTAATCTGTGTGTTCTCACTGCCAGCAACTATTGTGAGGGTCTCATTTCTACAAAATATCTGGGAATTGTTGTAATCTTTGTGTTCTCACTGCCAACAGCAATTGTGGGTGTCTCACTTCTAGAAGATATCTGGGAATTGTGGTAATCTGTGTGTTCTCACTGCCAGCAACTATTTTGGGGTCTCATTTCTACAAAATATCTGGGAATTGTTCTAATCTTTGTGTTCTTGTTAAATTTGAGTCTTAATCAAATTAAAACAGATTCCCTAATATAATTACCATATATGAAATTTCAATAGAGCGTTTTCTTCCCATATATCAAAGATGAAATAAGGCGCTGCGCGAGCTGCGCGAGCTGCGCGACTCTGATCAGAGGAGATGATAGAAACAACCACACCAAGATATGGCAGATCAACATCTAACTAGCTCATAGTCAGTCAGACCCGTTTATTATTTCATCATCCAATAGAAATGTTCATTATAGAAAAGAGCTTCCTGTCCACTCCTAACATACAAAGGAATGTGATATAACAGCCAATCAGAGCAGATACATTTCTACATCATGTAACAAAGATTTTGCGGGCATTTCTAAGTTAACACAGGATATCTTTTCAATCACCCCGCTGTCCAGCCTCGGGAGGAAACAAAACTGAACAGACATTGTACTGGATGAAGAAGGAAGGGGTGGGTTTCACACTAATGCATATTGAAATATGGCACGTATTTCAATTATAGGAAATTTATAATCCTACAGAAAATTAAATTCTAACAATTCTTTCCTTTGATCACATATCACTTGTGATCATCTAAAAGATAAACCAAACCTAGGCAATTAAACTAATTATACCTGGGACCATAGTATCCTCGCCTAATACATCTAGATAATTCTAGATGCTCAGAGGGAAAAGAAAAAATCTGGTAATTACTCTTAAAATACCTCTCTACCTTTTATGATATACAAAAAGGATTCCCCAAGGAGGCCCTTTATGAGCATAAAATACACTTATCTATCTAGATTCACTCTACCAACGAACCACACTTGGAGCCTGGGCCAAATACCTAATCTAGACATTAAATAACTATTTATTCCCATTTCCCAAAATATAATTCACCGAACAAGAAAATTATAATAACTTGAATGTAAAAGTTCATTTATCTAAAAATCAACATGAGTCAGATCTACAGTTGTGTTCAAAATTATTCAACCCCCAATGCTGTAAAGGGTTTTAGGGAATTTAGTGTACATTTGTAATTGTATTCAGAATGAAATCCTACAAGGACTTTTTAAAGAACCATATGCAACTAAAATGACATCAATTGGTTTGGTAATACAGTAGTAAATGTTTCTTTTGTGAATTCTTCATTGACACAATTATTCAACCCCTTAAAGACTACCACTCTGAAGAACAGAGGTTCATTCAAGTGTTTTCAATCAGGTATTGAAAACACCAGTGGATGTCACGGAGCAGCAATAAAGCATAATAAGCACCAATTAGGCAGCTTTAAAATGACTGTGATACTCAGCTCCTTCTAGACATTTACTGGTGTGGTTACAAACATGGTGAAGTCAAGAGAATGGTCCAGGAAGACAAGAGAAGAGGTGATTACTCTTCACAGGAAGGGCAATGGCTATAAGAAGATTGCAAAGATGTTAAAAATACCAAGAGAGACCATAGGAAACATCATTCGCAAATTCAAGGCAAAGGGCACTGTTGAAACGCTACCTGGTCGTGGCAGAAAGAAGATGCTAACTTCGACTGCTGTGCGCTACCTGAAGCGTAGAGTGGAGAAAAGTCCCCGTGTGACTGCTGAGGAACTGAGAAAAGATTTGTCAGATGTGGGTACTGAAGTTTCAGCTCAGACAATACGGCGCACACTGCGTAATGAAGGCCTCCATGCCAGAACTCCCAGGCGCACCCCCTTGCTGTCTCCAAAAAATAAGAAGAGTCGACTGCAGTATGCCAAAAGTCATGTGGACAAACCACAGAAGTTTTGGGATAGTGTTCTGTGGACTGATGAAACAAAATTAGAACTGTTTGGGCCCATGGATCAACGCTATGTTTGTAGGAGGAAGAACAAGGCCTATGAAGAAAAGAACACCTTGCCTACTGTGAAGCATGGCGGGGGGTCAATCATGCTTTGGGGCTGTTTTGCTTCTGCAGGTACAGGGAAGCTTCAGCGTGTGCAAGGTACCATGAATTCTCTTCAGTACCAGGAGATATTGGATGACAATGTGATGCAGTCCGTCACAAACCTGAGGCTTGGGAGACGTTGGACCTTTCAACAGGACAATGATCCCAAGCATACCTCCAAGTCCACTAGAGCATGGTTGCAGATTAAAGGCTGGAACATTTTGGAGTGGCCATCGCAGTCACCTGACTTAAATCCGATTGAGAAACTCTGGTGGGATTTAAAGAAAGCAGTTGCAGTGCGCAAGCCTAAGAATGTGACTGAACTGGAGGCTTTTGCCCATGACGAATGGGTGAAGATACCCGTAGATCGCTGCAAGACACTTGTGTCAAGCTATGCTTCACGTTTAAAAGCTGTTATAACTGTAAAAGGATGTTGTACTAAGTACTAAGATTGAATGTCACTTGGGGGTTGAATAAAACTGATAATGATGTGAGCACAGAAAAGACATTTGTGGTTATTTCATTATAAATGTTATGTTATATTTGTCTGACCTACACGTGCCTCTTTGATTTAATTGTAAGCAAGATGACTGAATGATCAAAATCAATGTCAAACTGGCCAAAACACTCAATTTCAGTGGGGGTTGAATAATTTTGAACACAACTGTATATCTGTGTGTTTTCCTATGTTCAGCTTCACTCCACAAAACGCATACACACCTGCATTCACACACACACTCTCAAGAAATACATTCTCATTTTCACAAATCCAATCCTTTCTCACAGTTATCTAGGGGATTAAATAAAAAAAATTCCATAATCTAATACCATAGTCCAAAGTGCGAGATCAAGGTTTGGTCTTTTTCAACATCCCAGCTTGAGACGCATAATCATTGAATGTCATCAGAGCTCCTGCCATAGGGACTCCTGAACAAACTGTCTCTTTGCGCTGGTTGCTTATTACCTGTGACCTTTGACCTTGACACAAAATGTCCATGATTCCATATGCAGTCATTGTGACTGTCAGATTTCTTGATGATGTGATACGGTTTTAGCAACAATAAAGAAATAAAACTAAAATATGGTATACCCACTAATCATATACATCCATTTATTCATTGTCACTCTCAAGTGCTTGAAAACAATAAAAATTTTAATTTACACTTGAAGAGACACAGATAATAAATTTTAAAATGTACTCGCAAAGCCTATGGGCCTCACGCAACAAAAAAAAGAAAAATCATACTACAAGCAAATTTATACGTATCTGGTAGTGCAATGTCAATCGCTTCTCAGAACCAGGGTGCCTCTCATATAATACATCATCCACATGGGTTATATAAAAAAAGCAGAAAAGTATAATAGTGCAGATTGTATTATTACAATATTTTCGGACACTCTAGGATTATCCAACTCACAAGTATAGAGCCCTATCACTGGCTCTGAGTGGTTAGGTGCGTCTGGGTTGTTTTTCTTCTATTATTTCAAAGGTAGCCCACATATTTGTACAACTTTTGACTTCTCTTGTTCGTTGGATATAAAAGAGAAAGAGAGAACTTCTTTGTGCAGATCAACTGATAATGTATCAGAATTAACGAGAAATGAGATGTCAACTCACATTTGATGGAGCTTTTAACCAAGCTCTAGGGAATCAAGCATGTGGATTTGTTAGTGGGTCAAATCCATTAAAAAACTCAAACTGTTTCCAGGACATGGAGGCCAAAAAATTCCAGAATGAACCAGTTTTTAAATTAAAGGCTTTATTAAGCCATAAGCCATAACCAGCTGATGAAGCCGTAGTACGCGGCAAAACGCATTCTGGTCACTTGCACATCCAGTTTTTTTTATAATTTTAATAAATTATGGCTTAATAAAGCCTTTTTTAATTTAAAAACTGGTTCATTCTGGAACTTTTTGGCCTCCATGTCCTGGAAACCGTTTTTTTTTTATGGATTTGACCCACTAACAAATCCACATGCTTGATTCCCTAGAGCTTGGTTAAAAGCTCCATCAAACGTGAGTTGAAATCTCATTTCTCGTTAATTCTGATACATTATCAGTTGATCTGCACAAAGAAGTCCTCTCTTTCTCTTTTATATCCAACGAACAAGAGAAGTCAAAAGTTGTACAAAGGTGTGGGCTATCTATACTATAATTGAGTAAGCTAAAAACTGTCCGTCGCCAAAACCCTACTGCGCATGCGCGACGGACATTTGAAAGCGGCCGTTAAAACACACAGGTAGCTGCGCGTGCCGGCCGCGTGAAAAAAAAAAAAAAACGGCACGAGCCGCGCGCAGCTACCCGTGTGTTTACACGGCCAGATGCCCCGATCCTCCAGCGGTGACCGTCCTCCGGCTGCCGGCGGGCCTCCAGGCTCAGGCGAGCCCCCGGCTCGGTTTGGGCCTAAAGGCCCAGCCGAGCCGGGGACTCGCCTAAGCCTAGAGGCCCGCCGAGCAGCCAGCGGCTCCCGGAGAAGGTCACCGCTGGAGGATCGGGGCCGAAGTTCCCAAAAAAATACACCCCAAAATCGGCTCTGAGCTCCAGCGGAGACCTCCTCCGGCTGCCGCTGGCTGCTCGGCGGGCCTCTAGGCTTAGGCGAGCCCCCGGCTCGGTTTGGGCCTACAGGCCCAGCCGAGCCGGGGACTCGCCTAAGCCTAGAGGCCCGCCGAGCTGCCAGCGGCAGCCGGAGGAGGTCACCGCTGGGGATCAGGGCCGTGGTTCCCAAAACATACTCACCGACATCGGCGGTCCCGCTTGCAGCATCCTCTCTCTCTCCGTTGTTCGCCGGAATGACGTCACGAAAGCCTTTGACCCCGGGGGTCAAAGGCTTCCGTGACGTCATCCCGGCGACCAACGGAGAGAGAGAGAGGACGCTGGAAGCGGGACCGCCATCGCTGGAGGGCCGATGTAGGTGAGTATATCCACGAGCTGGGGGCCATATCCACGAGCGGGGGGCCATATCCACGAGCGGGGGGCCAATATCCACGAGCTGGGGGGCCGTATCCACGAGCTGGGGGGCCAATATCCACGAGTTGGGGCAGTATCCACGTGCTGGGGCAGTATCCACGTGCTCGGGCGATATCCACGAGCTGGGGCAGTATCCACGTGCTGGGGCAGTATCCACGAGCTGGGGCGATATCCACGTGCTGGGGCGATATCCACGAGCTGGGGCAGTATCCACGAGCTGGGGCGATATCCACGTGCTGGGGCGATATCCACGTGCTGGGGCAGTATCCACGTGCTGGGGCAGTATCCACGAGCTGGGGCGATATCCACGTGCTGGGGCGATATCCACGAGCTGGGGCAGTATCCACGTGCTGGGGCAGTATCCACGTGCTGGGGCGATATCCACGTGCTGGGGCGATATCCACGAGCTGGGGCAGTATCCACGTGCTGGGGCAGTATCCACGAGCTGGGGCGATATCCACGTGCTGGGGCAGTATCCACGTGCTGGGGCAGTATCCACGTGCTGGGGCAATATCCACGAGCTGGGGGCAGTATCCACGAGCTGGGGGCAGTATCCACGAGCTGGGGCAGTATCCACGTGCTGGGGCAATATCCACGTGCTGGGGCAGTATCCACGTGCTGTGGCAGTATCCATGTGCTGGGGCAGTATCCACGTGCTGGGGCAGTATCCACGAGCTGGGGCAATATCCACGTGCTAGGGCAGTATCCACGTGCTGGGGCAATATCCACGAGCTGGGGGCAGTATCCACGAGCTGGGGCAGTATCCACGAGCTGGGGCAGTATCCACGAGCTGGGGCTGTATCCACGAGCTGGGGCGATATCCACGTGCTGGGGCGATATCCACGTGCTGGAGCAGTATCCACGAGCTGGGGCAGTATCCACGAGCTGGGGCAATATCCACGTGCTAGGGCAGTATCCACGAGCTGGGGCAGTATCCACGAGCTGGGGCAATATCCACGTGCTGGGGCAATATCCATGTGCTGGGGCAATATCCACATGCTGGGGCAATATCCACGTGCTGGGGCAGTATCCACGAGCTGGGGCAGTATCCACGAGCTGGGGCAGTATCCACGTGCTTGGGCAGTATCCACGTGCTGGGGCAATATCCACGAGCTTGGGCAGTATCCACGAGCTGGGGCAGTATCCACGAGCTGGGGCAATATCCACGTGCTGGGGCAGTATCCATCCACGTGCTGGGGCAGTATCCACGTGCTGGGGCAGTATCCACGTGCTGGGGCAGTATCCATCCACGTGCTGGGGCAATATCCACGTGCTGGGGCAATATCCACGTGCTGGGGCAGTATCCACGTGCTGGGGCAATATCCAGGAGCTGGGGGCAGTATCCACGAGCTGGGGCAGTATCCACAAGCTGGGGCAATATCCACGTGCTGCGGCAATATCCACATGCTGGGGCAATATCCACGTGCTGGGGCAATATCCACGTGCTGGGGCAGTATCCACGTTCTGGGGCAATATCCACGAGCTGGGGCAGTATCCACAAGCTGGGGCAATATCCACGTGCTGCGGCAATATCCACATGCTGGGGCAATATCCACGTGCTGGGGCAATATCCACGTGCTGGGGCAGTATCCACGTTCTGGGGCAATATCCACGTGCTGGGGCAGTATCCACGAGCTGGGGCAATATCCACATGCTGGGGCAATATCCACGTGCTGGGGCAGTATCCACGTGCTCGGGCAATATCCACGAGCTGGGGCAGTATCCACGAGCTGGGGCAGTATCCACGAGCTGGGGCAGTATCCATGAGCACGGGCAGTATATCCACAATAGACTGCCCTCTGGGCAGGCTTTACAACTAGTCTTTGAAATAATAGAAGAAAAACAACCCAGACGCGCCTAACCACCCAGAGCCAGTGATAGGGCTCTATACTTGTGAGTTGGATAATCCTAGAGTGTCCGATAATATTGTAATAATACAATCTGCACTATTATACTTTTCTGCTTTTTTATATAACCCATGTGGATGATGTATTATATGAGAGGCACCCTGGTCCTGAGAAGCGATTGACATCGTGCTACCAGATACGTAAAAATTTGCTTGACTGTTACAATTGGTTTAGGGGAAACCTCTACACATCTGGTTTGGCATCAGGACACGGGTGTTGGTGCATTTTTTGGGCGCTTACCATTTTTCTTTGCATTGAAAATCATACTACGTCTGACTCATTGCATTTAGAGAAAAATAAAAATATATATACACAACTTTGGCTCAAAAGGGAAATAGCCGAAGTGCATATGCCACCCATTTAAATATCAAACAAATATTTAATTACTATCCTATTCAGTCTTGTTCGATGTTTTGAAACAAACCTGGTGTTTATAAAACACACCAATCCTCAAATAAAATCCAAAAAATAAAACCAACTTTAATTTTACTGAATTAAAACTTTCCATTTACCACTATATATGTCATGAAACGTATTTATGCAAATGCATTAAATTATATGTTCCTAAATACATTAAAAAACTCTAATTTTAAGTAGATGTAATCTTCAATAATCCTAAATGTGTCAGGGAATTTGAACAATATTGATTGTAACCAAACAACAACAAAAAAATAAAATATAAAATAATAAAAGACACAGAATAATTATCACTTAGACAACACAATGATAATCCATCATCATATAAAAAATACATTATCTTCTTCTTTCTTTGTCTTCTGTCTTATTGGTTGAAAATAACTGTTTTGTAAAACTGACATATCTTTAAGTTTTATTTCCAAATCAATGATCTTCTTTAATCGCATGATTTATTGATTAGTCGTTGATAAATTAGAATGTTTTATTGTCTGGTGCCTGATAATTCCTTATTATCCGGTTGATGTAACATTGTAATGTGAAATGATAAAGTGTTTGAGTAAATTTCCTTCAATTCCAACAGCTTTTTCAATATTGGTATTCAATAATCTTCCATCCAGCTTGATCAAAGTTGGCATGCATGGGTAATTTTCACCTAAAGTAAAAATCTTGGAAAAATATGTATTATTAACCTGTCAAAAACTTTAAAATTGATATGGTTAAAAATACTTTAAATGGATTCCAGGTTTCTTTAAAGAGAGAAAAAAAAATGCAATACATTTTTGGACACAAAGAAAAAGGAGTGGTCATGAGAGAGCCAAAATGGAGGGGGCTAGGAGAAGAATGTGAAAACATTCTTTTACTTTTGCAACGGTCACCATCTTTTTTCTAAAATGCTCTTCAATCAAAATAAAAAACACATAACAAAAATATCATAAACTGGGAAAGAAAGTATAGATGGACATGTTTAAAACTTAACATGTTAACTAGCACAAAGTTCTCAGAGGAAACTCAGAGAAAAAGATTCTTAATAAACATTTAAAACAACGATCTTTATTAAGGATATAGGTTAAAAACAAACATTCAAACGTGAGGTGTTTGTGCATCTATTTTACAGCCTGTTCTATTCCCTCCCCAAGAAAATTCAATGGGGGTACAGTCATACGTTGTTGCACTTCACACCAAAAGACAAAAACATCAGACAGCAAAAAATAAAACTAGACATATGGCTACCAATGCAGAAAAAAGAAAACAAACAATACTCAGGATACTAAACTACAACCTTCCATCTCCCTTAGTCAATAAAAACAACCTTCTATCGCCACTCATCACCTGAAATCTGCCTAATTTCCTTTGTACAGTGCTACAAAACGCTTCCCATTAAACTTTCACTCAAATCCTTCAATATTATTATTATTATTATTATTATTCTTTATTTATAAAGCGCCAGCATATTCCGCAGCGCTGTACAATAAGCACAGTATAGACAGGGTTACAATACATTGAACAACATTTGACAAACAGTACAGGAGGAGATGAGGGCCCTATTCCCGTAGGAACTCACAATCTGGGAGGGTTGGGGTTGGAAACAGGAGGAGAGGACTGTAAGGTGAGAGTGATTGATTGGCGTCAGTGAGTTGGGTGGTAGGCTTCCCTAAATAGGAATGTTTTAAGGGAGCGTTTGAAGGAAGAGAAGTTAGGGGAAAGTCTGACAGTATGAGGAGAGCGTTCCAGAGAGTGGGGGCTGCGCGTGAGAAATCCTGCAGTCTATCATGGGAAGAGGTGATGCGGTGAGAAGCTAGGCGCAGGTCACTGTTTGACCTTAGGGAGCGGGCTGGGGTGTATTTGGTGATTAGTGAGGACAGGTAGTGGGGAGCTGAGTTAGTGAGGGTTTTGTAGGTAAGGATAAGGATTTTGAACTTAATTCTGCAGTGGATGGGGAGCCAGTGAAGGGACTCGCAGAGGGGAGCGGCAGAGACAGAGCGGCGGGTGAGGTGAATTAGTCTGGCGGAGGCGTTCAGGATGGATTGTAGGGGGGAGAGGCGGGACAGAGGGAGGCCAGATAAGAGATTATTGCAATAGTCGAGTCGGGAGATTACCAGGGCGTGTATGAGTTGTTTTGTGGCGACAGCGGTAAGAAATGGCCGAATTCTGGAAATATTACGCAGTTGGTATCGGCAGGAGGAGGAAAGAGACTTGATGTGGGGGATGAAGGAAAGAGCAGAGTCAAGTGTAACTCCAAGACAGCGAACTTGGTTTGATGGGGAAATGGTGATACCCTCCACCGTGATAGAGAAGTCAGGAGGTGGGGAGGCATTGGAGGGAGGAATAAGTAGGAGTTCAGTCTTCGACATGTTGATCTTTAGGTGGTGGGAGGCCATCCAGGAGGAGATGCCAGATAAACAGTCACTGACTTTTGAAAGGACAGGGGGAGAGAGATCAGGGGTAGAGAGGTAGATCTGAGTGTCATCAGCGTAGAGGTGGTAATTGAAGCCAAAGCTGTTGATGATTTTGCCCAGGGAGGAGGTGTAGATGGAAAAGAGCAGAGGACCAAGGACAGAGCCTTGAGGTACACCAACAGATAGAGGCAATGAGGAGGAGGAGTTACCAGCAAAGGACACACAGAAGGACCTGTTGGATAAATAGGATTCGACCCAAGCGAGTGCAGTGTCACCGAGACCCAGAGAGTTGAGGGTCTGTAGAAGGAGGGGGTGGTCAACAGTGTCAAAAGCAGCCGAGAGGTCAAGCAGGATGAGAATAGAATAGTGGCCGTGTTTTTTAGCAGTTAGGAGGTCGTTGGTGACTTTGGTGAGGGCAGTTTCAGTTGAGTGTAGGGGACGGAAGCCAGATTGCAGGGGGTCAAGTAGGGAATTGGAGGACAGGAAGAGGGAGAGGCGGTTGAAGACTAGTTTTTCTAAGAGCTTTGATGTGAAGGAAGCAGGGATACAGGGCGGTAGTTGGATGGAGAGTTGGGATCTAGGGATGGTTTCTTTAGTAAAGGGGTAACTAGCGCGTGTTTGAAGGCGGATGGAAAGGAGCCAGTGGAGAGAGATAGGTTGAAGATGTGTGTGAGAGCAGGGGTGAGGGAGGAGGAGAGGGGAGGAATTAGATGTGAGGGAATGGGGTCGAGCGGGCATGTGGTGAGATGTGAGGAGGACAATAAGGAATTGACTTCCTCCTCAGTGGCTGGGAGGAAGCGGCAGAGGTGGCAGAGGGGACCTGTGGGAGTGGAGGTGGCAGATAACTATCTTGTGTTGGGATGTTGCTTCTGATATTTAGAGTTTTACTGAGGAAGTAGTCTGCCAGGTCTTGAGCGCTGAAGGCAGCTGTGGGGGAGGTGCAGGTGGGTAGAGGAGGGTGTTGAAGGTGGACCAGAGCCGTTTAGGGTTGGAGGACAGCGTAGATATAAGAGATGAGAAGAAGGATTGTTTGGCCAAGTGGAGGCAGAGGTGTATGACCGGAGAATAAACTTGAAGTGAACAAAATCAGCTTCAGAGCGGGATTTCCTCCAGGCACGCTCTGCAGTGCGGGAGCATCTTTGCAGGTAGCGTGTCTGGAGGGTGTGCCAGGGCTGAAGCTGGCGGCGTGGGGCCTTACAGAGTCAAAGAGGAGCAAGAGTGTCTAGAGCAGAGATAAGAGTAGTGTTGTAGTGATTAGTGGCAGCATCAGGGCAGGTGAAGGATGAGGTATGAGGGAGGTGGTGAAGTAGGTTGAGAATTGATGGGGGTCCACAGCATGTAGATTTCTGCGAGTGTGTGTGCGGGGTGGGGGAGCAGGGTGTTTAGGAAGTCCAGATAGGTTGAAAGAGAGAAGGTGGTGGTCAGAGATGGGGAAAGGGCGACAGTTGAACTCAGAGATGGAGCAGAGGTTGGAGAAGACAAGGTCAATAGCGTGACCATCGCGGTGGTAAGGAGGGAGGATTGTGTGAGTCCAAGGAGGATGTGAGTGAAAGAAGTTTGGAGGCAGCAGGGGCGGAAGGATCGTCAATGGGAATGTTGAAGTCGCCGAGAATTAGGCATGGAAGATTAGAAGACAGGAAGTGAGAAAGCCAGGTAGCAAAGTGGTCAAAGAACTGGGAGGTTGGTCCCGGTGGGCGGTAGATGACTGCCACCCTGAGAGCCAGAGGAGAGAACAGGCGGATGCAGTGTGTCTCGAAGGAGGAGAAGGAGAGGGATGGAGGTGGAGGGAGATGCTGGTAGGTGCAGGTGGGAGAGAGCAGGATTCCGACCCCGCCACCATTTCTCTCACCCGGTCTGGGGGTATGGCTCAAGTGTAGACCGCCATGTGAGAGAGCAGCAACGAGGCCGTGTCAGAGGGAGTTAGCCAGGTTTCAGTTAAAGCTAGGAGGTTGAAGGAGTTTGAAAGGAAGAGGTCATGGATTGCTGTGAGTTTGTTGCACACAGAGCGAGCGTTCCAGAGGGCGCAGGAGAAAGAGGACAGGCGCTGAGGGATTATGGGAATGAGGTTGCTGGGCTTGCAGGGAGGTGATTTATGTGCGATGGAGATAGGATGAGAGGGAAGTATTGGATGTGTTGTGGGGCCAGGGTTAGGGGATATGTCACCTGAATAGAGTAACAGCAGGAAGGTGAGAAAGAGAATGTGGGAATGGGATTGTGGAGTGGGAGTGATTGGCAGCACGAGAGTTAGAGGGAGACCATGTTCTGAGGAAACAAAGGAGCTCATGTGAGGCCATCATGTGGGACGAGAGGAGGGAGGGAGAGATGCAGATAGTGTAGGGGTCGGTGGTAGAGGGGCAGGAGTTCCATTTAAGGAGAAAGGTAGAAGTAAAGAGCAGAAGCGTGAGAGAAAGCATGATATAGACGTGCGTTTACCCAGAGTAAAAGTGGGCCTTGCAGTTCCTTCCTCCAGTCCCGCAACTCCAGGAATCAACTCTGCGCGTCCACTTAAGATGCCACTTGAGGATGTCACAGGACCCAAGGCTCAGTGGAGCTGGTCTTAAATGTTATAAAGGGCGGACTGTTTACTTTTTAACTGCCTAAATGCAAACACCTGAAGCTGGATGGGCTGTGTCAATAGGGTAGGAGATTCACATGCTAATTAGCAAAGCACATGGTGGAGAAAAACAAAAATAAATAAACAGAAAAAAAACCAAGGAAACGTTATAATGTGGGTGCCTGCGAATACTGGGGGTCCTACCCCTACTTTATCATCTTAGATTGTAAGCTCTTAAACAGGACCTCTTTGCTTACTGTATTATGATGAACATATATATATATTATATTCCAGTATACAGGTTAAAAAACCTGTAAATGACCTCAGTCAGCCGTTTTGGCAATTATTCAATAAAGGACTCAAATATTATTATAATTATATCTTTAATAGAGATTATCATTCGTTCAGCAATAAAGAAAACTACACAGGCATGCTTGTCCCTTATACAAAACATATAACCTATATTAAGGTGTGGTCAATCCCTTTGTGCTGGATTCAAACAAAGACCAGAGGAAAAAAGAAAATGACCATGCCTCTTTTGGGAAAATTTATAACTTATATTAAGGCAGATTGATGACGCCCATCACCTTGATACTCTAAATTTTTTTTATCATATCATTCATTCACAGTAAATCCAGCTCCCACAATTTCTTTCTTTTATTCCACAACCGCACGCACGCCGAGCGCGCTCAAGCCGCGCGCAATTCCGCAACAGTTACATTTTTATAATGCAGTAACAGTTCCACAATTCAATTGCTATAATATATTTATTCAAGGCATTAAATATATGTTATTTGAATATATACTGTCCAATTATGACTAAAATATACTCACAGCACACAAACAAAAATAACTACATATTGCAAATAGAAAGAACTATTAATAAAAAAACAAAGAAGGAAAACTTTTTCTAGAAAGAATTTATAAGAAAGAGAAAAAAAATTGTAAGCAAGCGCTTTTGAAAGGTACTATTGTCTGCCCATAGACTGTCTTTTTATTTTTTTTACTCAAGGCAAGCAGTAAAAACACATACGAAGCAACCTGTGGTAAAAAAGGCAGTCCCTATACATAAATTGCATATGAAAAAACACAATATCAGAACTAGGAAATATAAAACAAAGATAAACACATAAATTAATAATTAGTAAAGACAAACAGTGAAAGAAACAGATATAATCAATGGCAAGAAACAATAAAAAAATTAAAATACAAAACCAAACGTGAAATCTGGAAGAAAATGCAAAATGCAAATCCTTTAAAATTGGTTATAAAATAAGACAGCGTGCGAACATACAGAAACACACAAAAAAATGGCAGCAGCGCGCAAAAAAATGGCAGCAGCGCGCAAAAAAAGGCTAGGGTCAGACTGAGGCAGTGCGAACGCGCGTTCTGGCGCACTTAATCACGGCCGCACTAGCAGCAGATGCCGGGCAATGACGGCCAATATACGAAGTACGGTCGCACAAAAGTCCGGCTGCGCAACGCAAGTGGAAAATGAACGCATTTTTTCGAGAACGTTAAACCACTAGTACTGACGTACAGAGTGCGCTGCGTCCGCTAGAGGCGTGTGTGTGATTAGGAGACGTCAGACGCTGCTAATGTCCGGCCAACATAACGTCCAGACGCAAAAAGTGTTTTATTGATGATCCGTACAAAATCACGGATGAAACTGCGCATAGTATGACCGCTATTGCGTATTCCGTGAAAAAATACGTCCATTCTTCGAACGCACATTTTCACGGACAACGTGAAAAATGCGTTAGTCTGACCCTAGCCAAAGAAGAGAGGAAAAAGAAAAAACTGTCTCTCAATGGGAGATAAAAACTTGTTATCTGAGAAGAAACCAGATCCAATACTTACAGATCTAATCAATTAAAAAAAAAGCTCACAATTAAAGCAGATATGGATGAGCCAGAAACTCCAGAACACAACGGAGCTGCAATAAGGACACAGACAGATCGATATACAGTACATATACTCAATGCTTAGAAATGTCTTTCAGTTTCCCGGGTGAGTGACATAACAAATACTCAGCACTAGAGCTTATCAGGGTACATCAACAAAACACAACGAGTGAGTCACCGCTCATTAACAGCTCTCTATCGGGCGAGTTAAGATAAACAACCAAGCATAATATAACATCAAGTGTAAACAAAGAAAAACAGAGCATCCTACAACAACAACACAGTGAGATTCTTTTATCTATATAGGCAATTGTTTAACATTAAATAAATCATATCGGACAATTGAATTATTAGATCCCATTTCTGGCACCAACTGTTAAAATTGAGTCTTAATCAAATTAAAAAAGATTCCCTAATATAATTACCATATATGGAATTTCAATAGACCGTTTTCTTCCCATATATCAAAGATGAAATAAGGCGCTGCGCGAGCTGCGCGAGCTGCGCGAGCTGCGCGACTCTGATCAGAGGAGATGATAGAAACAACCACACCAAGATATGGCAGATCAACATCTAACTAGCTCGTAGTCAGTCAGACCCGTTTATTATTTCAATATCCAATAGAAATGTTCATTATAGAACAGAGCTTCCTGTCCACTCCTAACATACATAGGAATGTGATATAACAGCCAATCAGAGCAGATACATTTCTACATCATGTAACAAAGATTTTGCAGGCATTTCTATGTTAACACAGGATATCTATTTCAATCACCCCACTGTCCAGCCTCGAGAGGAAACGAAACTGAACAGACACCATACTGGAACAAGAATGAAGGGGGGGAATTTCACACTAATGCATATTGAAATATGGCACGTATTTCAATTATAGGAAATTTATAATCCTACAGAAAATTAAATCTAACAGTACTCACTGCCAGCAGCAATTGTAGCACTTCTAGAAAATATCTGGGAATTGTGGTAATTTGTGTGTTCTCACAGCCATCAACTATTTTGGGTGTCTCATTTCGACAAAATATCTGGAATTGTTCTAATCTTTGTGTTCTCACTGCCAGCAGCAATTGTGGGAGTCTCACTTCTAGAAGATATCTGGGAATTGTAGTAATCTGTGTGTTCTCACTGCCAGCAACTATTTTAGGGGTCTCATTTCTACAAAATATCTGGGAATTGTTCTAATCTTTGTTCTCACTGCCAGCAGCAATTGTGGGGGTCTCACTTCTAGAAGATATCTGGGAATTGTTGTAATCTGTGTCTTGTCACTGCCACCCATCAGGGGGTCTCACTGATTTATAGGAGGTTTCTGAGACTTGTAATCTGTGTCTTGTCACTGCCAGCTATCAGGGGGTCCCACATATTTCTAGCAGATTTCTGCGAATTGTAATCTGTGTCTTGTCACTGTTATCAGGGGTCCTATCAGGGGATCTCACTGACTTGTAGCAGATTTCTGTGAATTGTAATTGTGTCTTGTCACTGGCACCCATCAGGGGGTCTCACTGATTTATAGGAGGTTCCTGGGAATTGCAATCTGTGTCATGTCACTGGCTGCCAGCTATCAGGGTGTCTCACTTATAACAGTTATCAGTTATACCAGAGTTCTGGAAATCTTTAATCTTTATACCACAGTTGAATCAGAGTTCTGTATATAGTTCATCTATATATCACTCACCATGTCAGAAAGACCAAAAAGGACAGGCAGATGCTACCAGACTAAGATAAGACAAGCAGCCTCTGTGTCGGGAGGCTGTGCCTCTGGTCGTGGTGGACGTGGTGCATCCTCTGCAGGGGCACGGTTGTCCTTTCTAACTGGTGCTGGCCGTCTTAAGCAGCAGCAACATACAGAGGATTTGGTGGATTGGCTAACCAGGCCATCTTCATCCTCAGAGTCCTCTGTCAGCCAGGCTTGTAGTGCTTTACAGTCCACCTCAGCTGCCAAAACATCTTTACAGCTATCAGGGGGTCCTATCAGGGGGTCTCACTGATTTATAGGAGGTTCCTGGGAATTGCAATCTGTGTCTTGTCACTACCACTCATAAGGGGGACTCACTGATTTATAGGAGGTTTCTGGGAATTGTAATCTGTGTCTACTCACTGCCAGCTATCAGGGGGTCACACATACTTCTAGCAGATTTCTGCAAATTGTAATCTGTGTCTTGTCACTGCCACCCATCAGGGCAGCTCACTGATTTATAGGAGGTTCCTGGGAATTGCAATCTGTGTTTTGTCACTGCCACTCATCCGGGGGGGCTCACTGATTTATAGGAGGTTCCTGGGAATTGTAATTTGTGTCTTGTCACTGCCACCCATCAGGGGGTCTCACAGATTTATAGGAGGTTTCTGGGAATTTTAATCTGTGTCTTGTCACTGGCTGCCAGCTATCAGGGTGTCTCACTGAGTTATTCCAGAGTTCTGTAAATCTTTAATCTAGATACCACAGTTGAATCAGAGTTCTGCATATCTCCAATTTTTTATAACAGAGTTGAATCAGAGTTCTGTATATCTTTAATCTATGTATCACTCATGTCAAAAAAACCACAAAGGACAGGCAGACGCTCCCAGACACAGATAAGAGGGCAAGCAGTCTCTGTGTCGGGAGGCTGTGCATCTGGTCGTCATGGACGTGGTGCATCCTCTGCAGGGGCACGCTTGTCCTTTCTAACTGGTGCTGGCCGTCTAAAGCAGCAGCAACATACAGAGGATTTGGTGAATTGGCTAACTAGGCCATCCTCATCCTCCGAGTCCTCTGCCAGCCAGGCTTGTAGTGGTTTACAGTCCACCTCAGCTGCCAAAGCATCTAATGCAGCCTCCATGTCCACAGCTACTCCTGCCGTAGCCTCGCTATCACACACGGAGGAGTCAGCTGAATTGTTTGATTACAATGACAGTGACATGCTGCTTGAGGATGCGCAGCAACTCCAGTGCTCTGATTCAATCTCTGAGGTTGAGGAAGGGAGTACAATCAACCTAGAGGAAGAGGGTGCCAGTGACACACAAGTAACTGGCACTCATGTTGCCCCAGCAGCTGCAGCATACTGCCAAGTTGGCTCCAGTGACGAGGAGATAGGGGGTGATGATGACAATGATGATGAGGTCACTGACTCAACTTGGGTGTCTGATCGAACAGAGGAGTCAAGTGAGGAGGAGGAGGCACAACAAACATGAGGCACAACGTCCTCTCAGACCAACCGTAACCAGTCCAAGGCATCAGATATCAGAGCTGCTCAGGAGCAGAGCGCTGTTGTCTCAAAGCACTCATCCCGGAACTCTGCTGTCTGGGAGTTCTTAAAGAAATGTGCAGCAGATCGCACCATTGCTATTTGTAATCTATGTCAGATGAGGATCAAGCATGGGAAAGACATCCCACGCTTGGGTACCACGTGCTTGAGGCGACATATGACCACCTGCTATGCATCCGTTGGCACAACACTTTGCATAGGTCCTCCTTCTCCTCCTCATCTGTCTCTACCCTCACTATATGTCCTGCCATGTCATTGCCTACTACAACCTCCACTGACAGTGATGATGCTACAGTAATGGGTGTACCAGGTCCTTCCTCACAATGTGGCAGCATCCCATCATCTGAAGATTTATGCAGTCATATTACGTTGCCCCAGCTGCTGCAGCGTAAGAACAAATATAGTCCAAACCATCGCAAAGCACAGCGTCTAAATGCCAGTTTAGCAATTACTCGCATTACAGCTGCTGCCTTTCCAGCTGGTGGACTCTGCTTCCTTCCGTGAATTTGCTGAATGTGCTCTACCACAGTGGCAGGTTCCAAAATGCCATTTATTTTCACGGAAGGCCATTCCAGCACTATATCAGCAAGTGGAAGACAATGTTATGGAGTCATTGGGAAAGGCAGTCAGCAGCAAGGTGCACATGACTTTAGACACGTGGTCCAGCAAGCATGGACAGGGACGTTACATTTCCTTTACGGCACACTGGGTAACTCTGATTGCAGCTGGGAGGGATCCAAGACTCTTTGCTGGAGCTTGTTCATCCACCATGCCTCCAGAAAGCTCCTTGTTTGAGACCTGTCTGCTCCACCACCACCTCTTCCTCCTCCTCCTCTGTCTCTGGCAAAGTGGCAGTTAAACTGACGCATGACAGGGGCTACACAATGGC
Source organism: Leptobrachium leishanense (assembly GCA_009667805.1). Taxonomy (NCBI): domain Eukaryota; kingdom Metazoa; phylum Chordata; class Amphibia; order Anura; family Megophryidae; genus Leptobrachium; species Leptobrachium leishanense. The sequence goes on from CM019063.1 coordinate 554,203,899, forward strand.
TCAAGCAAAAAGATGCCATACTGTGCTTGAGCTGGTTTGTTTAGGGGACAGGAGTCACACCGGGCCAGAAATTCTGTCAGCTCTGCATGGACAGGTGCAGAGATGGTTAACACCATTCCAGCTTGAGCTGTGAATGGTCGTCTGTGATAATGGCAGCAACCTTCTCTCTGCCCTATGCCAGGGCAAGTTGACGCATGTACCATACCTAGCACACATCCTAAATCTGGTCGTACAGCGTTTCCTAACCAGGTACCCAGGGCTGGCAGAGCTTCTGAGCCAGGCCAGAAAAGTCTGCAGCCACTTCAGACGGTCATTCCCAGCAAGTGTTCGCCTGGCAGAAATTCAAAGAGAATTCCACCTTCCCACAAACCATCTGATCTGTGACATGCCCACCATGTGGAACTCGACATTAGCAGTGCTGCAGCGTCTGCACAAGCAGCAGAGGGCCATCAATGAGTGGCACTAGAGGCAGAGCAGCAGGAGGAAGAGGAGGCCTTCCCCAGCTCTCAAGGCCCCAGTCTTTATGCAGACAGCATTCCTGTGGGTCCTCAGATCAGACAGGAGGAGGAGGAATATTTAATTTGTGGGGGCATTGAAGGTGGGTATTCCTCAAGGGAGGGTTTTTTGTGCCCATGAAACAAGGACTAGTACGTGGCTGGGAGGAGGAAGTGCACGATGGGGTCATCCTCATTGAACAGGAAGACTTGGAAGCTAATGCCACCTCCAACCTATGCTGCATGGGCTCCTTTATCCTGCATAGCCTGGTAAAGGACCCCAGGATTCGTGCTATCAAGGAGAGGGATCATTACTGGTTGGCAAGCCTTCTTGATCCATGATACAAGGGCAAATTTGCAGAGCTCATCCTGCCCGCACAGAGGGAGCACAGGCTGAAACTACTTGAGGACGCTCTAAAACGACACTTGTGTAACACCTTTCCAGGCACTGGTAGGTTACCAAGTGATGACACACGTGCTTCTGAGGCTGCGGATGATCAGAGGAAGAGCGGTGAAGGCCGGGCCCGCTTGACTGATGCCTTTTTAAATTTTTTTAGTCCACGACGCCCAGGGATGTCAAATGTAGGCAACCATTGCCAGCGTCTTCACCGTATGGTGCAGGACTACCTAGGGGCAAGGGCAGACCTGGCTACCTTTACAGCAGATGATCCACTGGTTTACTGGGTTTTGAGATTGGATCACTGGCCAGGACTTAGTTAATATGCTATGCAGCTACTAGGTTGCCCTTCATCCAGCGTGCTTTCTGAAAGGACGTTCAGTGCCGCTGGAGGTTTTGTCACAGACAAAAGAGTGCGTCTGTCCACTGACTCTGTAGACCGGCTGACATTTATTAAAATTAATCAGTCCTGGATCAGCAGCTACCAGATTCATAGAATTTTAATATTGGACCGCAGAGTCCAACCCTGCTCTCTTCCACAATATCACAGAGGGGTTACTTACGGTGCGAAGGCACTTACTGCCACCAATGGCACAATATTTGGGTGCACTGCCACTGACACTTATATTACCAGATTTATATCATTTTAGTATTGGACCGCAGGGTCCAACCCTGTACTCTTCCACAATACCACAGAGGGGTTACTTACAGTGTGAAGGCACTTGCTGCCACCAAAGGCACAATATTTGGGTGCACTGCCACTGACGCCTATACCAGATTCATATCATTTTAATATTGGACCGCAGGGTCCAACCCTGCACTCTTCCACAATACTACAAAGGGGATTTATAAGTCCGGGATCTCTCATGTTCCTCTGTCTGTGACATTCTGTGACGTATTGGGCAGATATTTTCACCACCGGTTCCTCTTCTCCTTACCATAGTACACATGATCATTCCCCACTTTTGTTTTCCCCTGAAAGCTCATCATCACCAATGTCACCTGTCTCTCTGTCTAATGAATTTATTACCAACAAATTCAAAATTAGTGCTCCCGTCACCAGTGCCACCACCACCATGCCATCCCTAACCTCCCCCACTATCCCTGCCATGTTTAGAAAAACTAAACCTGGTTTACAAGGAGAAACTGAAAGTACTACTATTACATCAGAATGCACAGGCCAGGTTCAGTGTGTGGAATTGGATGAAGAACCTGCCTCTAAACAAGATCCTTCACCAGCAGGAAGTGGCAGCCGTCATTCGAAAGTGTGGGAGTATTATGTGGTAAGCGACGATAAACGGAAAGCCAAGTGTAATCTGTGTGGAAAATGGGTCAGCCATGGGCAAGAGGTAGCCCATCTCACTAGCTCTGGCATGAACAAACACATGCGCTCCCACCACAAGGCAGTGCTGCTAGCTGCAGAAAAAGGTTTTTCTTCTCCACCTAGCAGTACTAGGCAATCTAGTTCTCCTACCCCCACCACCAGTGCCACACACACCACCACTTCTGCAGCAGCTGGTAAAAGTCTGATGAAACAGAAAACCTCCACACAGCCCACTATGGAACAATTTGGTGGGTTTCAGTCCAGGGGAATGTCCAAGCAGCAGACCCAAAAAAAATCACCAGACTCATTGGAGAGTTTATAGCTGTTGGGGGTGCTTCTTTTAATTTGGTGGTTGGTGAGTCTTTCAAGTGCCTCATGCAGGCTCATTCACTCCAATATCAAGTGCCTTTGCGCACTACATTTAGTCGCTCTATAGTGCCCGCTATGTACCGGTCCTGCGTTGGAGTTTTGAAGGAGGAGCTGGGAAAGGCTGCTGGACAATCAGTGCACTTCACCACTGATTTATGAGTGCTCCAATTGGCCAGCATGCCTTACTGTCCCTGACTGGACATTGGTGGCAGTCCAATGTGCAAGAACAGAAGCAGTCAACAAGTTCTGGGGCAAAATAAACAAAAGTGCTAAGACTTGTGCCGCTGATGCTGTAAAGAAGACAGCATTAGACTCCTTCCTCCTCCACGCTGAGGTTATGGATCAGCAGCACACCGCAAGAAACATCTTACATGCACTGAAAAACATGATGGCACAGTGGCTAGGGGAGCAGTCTGGTACACAAGCTCAAATGGGTTTTGTCGTAACTGATGGTGGAGCTAACATGACAAAGGCTTTCCGGGATGGAATATTTGTGGGTGTGCGGTGTTCAGTTCACATCCTGCATTTAGTGGTGAAGCAGACACTCAATGAGAGTATTTCTGGAGGAAGGTTGGGGTCACTTGAAGAATCGTGCAGAAAAATTGCTGGTCATTTCCACCACAGAGTAAGAGATAGTCATCTCCTTAGACAGGAGCAGAGAAAGGCAAGACTCCCAGAATACCGGTTAAAACAAGATGTGGCAACAAGGTGGAACTCTACATTAGACATGTTGGAAAGGATTTTAGAACAGCAAAAAGCAATCCACGCGATGACGTGCCACCATACCATTGGCATTAGCAGGCCACTAGGCAGGGTGGACTGGGCCGTGATGGAACAGGCAGTGGAAGTCCTGAAGTCTTTCCGATTTGTTACTGAACACTTGAGCAGAGAGAGTGCGAGCCTGTCTGAAGTATTACCACTATTGTCCTAACTCCGTGACTCAATGGATGACTTTCTGTCCAACGGAGAACAATTGCCTGGCAGTAATCCTCCACATGCCGATGTCGCTGTCCTTCTGATGAGACTGAAAGAACAACTGGAGTGCAGAATAAAAACACACATTGACCCTTGTCCTGTGTATATGCTTGCCACAATTTGCGACTCCAGATTTAAAGGCAAGACGGCACTCCTCAACAATTCCCTCATTACCTGGAAGCAAATATTGATAGAGCGGATACGTGAGAGGGAACGTAAAAACTGTACACAGTTTGAGAGAGAAGAGGAGACAGTGGAGACATTGGAGGAGTCTGGCGTTGATGATGAAAAGCCGTAACCATGCCTTGCTGGACTGGATTCTCTCCTCGTGTCCTGATAGAATACAAGAGGCAGGCATTCTTGCTAATCGCTTCAATGACCACTGTCTAGTGTACCGTGTGCGCAAAATAAAGGCCACGAGATCTCCCCCAACGGTAATAATCACCAGGACTTTCAAGAAATTTAATCTTGAATCGTTTCTAAGTGATCTCAAACAGCTCCCATGGTACAGACTAAACCTCATCCCAGACCTGGACTGGGCAATTGAATACTTTCAGCCTGAGCTCCTGCAAGTCTGGAAAGTGCGAGTAAAAGGGGCCCATCTCCCCTGGGTTACAGCTGATCTTACTCAAATGTACCAGCTTAGAGATTCACTGTGGTCAAATTTCAAGAGTACTGGTTCCATGAATGATCACTGTGAATACCGAAAATGGCGGAATGCATGCACAAAACAAACAAGAATGGCTAAAGCCCAATACTTCAATGAAAATCTAAACCTTAACATACTGTAGCAAACCCTAGAAATTTTTGGAAAATCATATGTAACATACAAGCACCCCCTGTCCACTCCCAGCCAACTGCTGTCAAAGTAAACAACCAAACCCTGAAATAGCCCCTAGATGTAGCAAATGCCTTTAATATAATTTTTTTATTGGATGCACCACCACCCTGATTGCTAAGCTAGCAAATGACACACCTACAGAAAGGCTGAATGCAGGTCAGGCCCCACCAACTGTGCACAGACCCTGTATCACAGAGGAGTTCAGTTTTAGGTCAGTGCCTGTTAGTGTCACTCATTACTAAACACCTCCATAACCAAAAAATGAAATACCATTCTGGACCTGATAAAATCCCAGCAATGCTGCTGAAAATCAGTGCGCCAGCAATTGAAAATCCTTCGCAACCCTACTCAATGAATCACTGGTGACTGGATGCCTACCGAAACTTTGGAAGACTGCGAGACTGGTACCTATCCATATAAGTGGTGACAGTCCTTTGGTATCCAACTACGGTCCGATATCATTGGTCCCTGTAATGTCAAAAATTTTGGGAAAATGTGTGTACAAGCAATTACGTGATTATTATCAATATTGGAACTATTTAACCCCAGATCAATCCGGCTTTCGTCCAAATCACTTAACTACAACCGCCCTTTTAAAAGTCTGCAATGATATCCAAGCTGGCATGGAACAAGGAAACCTAACTGGAGCCATCTTCCTTGATTTTAGCAAGTCCTTTGATAAAGTAGACCATGGTATCTTGTTACAAAAACTCAAAAACTCTGGCATTGGTGATCGCACGCAAACCTGGTTTCAATCATATGTATCCGACTGATGGCAATATGTGTCCATCTCTGGCAGCTCCTCCCCCTCCCAGTCACATGCGGTGTACCCCAAGGCTTGATACTTGCCCCCCTGCTATTCACAATATTCATAAATGATCTGCCCAACATCTGCAAAGCCTTGAATGTACATATGTACGCAGACGACACAGTAACCTATACCAGCAAACCAACTCTCCCGCAGCTGGAGGATGTGCTGCAAGAACAATTCACAGAGGTAGAAAAGTGGATCAAACACAATAAACTTTTTTAAATACTGACAAAACTGTCACCATGATCTTTGGAACAGACCCTAAACTACATAAATTGCAATCTCCCCATCTATGTGTCAGGACAAAATCAAATGGCACGCTGACCACAGTCACTTCTCTCAAATTTCTGGGTATGTGGTTGGACCCAAATCTATCTTTTGGCCCTCACATCGAAAAACTCTCATGTAAACTTTACCCCAAACTAGGTGCCCTGTACAGAAACAAATCCTACCTGAGCCCCGCGGTAAGAAAGCAGATTGTACAACAAATGCTTATGCCGGCTATTGAATACGGAGTTGTAGTGTATGCAGCCGCCCCGCAAGCACACCTCCAGAAACTTACTACATTGTATAACTCATTCTGTCGCATTGTGCTACAAAGTAACTACATGACCCACCTTTGTGACATGTTAAAAGAGCTAAACTGGCCGTTGCTGGAATCCAGATGCACCCTTCACCTTTCCAATCTGGTGTTTAAGAGCTTTTCTGGGAATGTACCACCCTTCCTGAATAGGCTGCTTCCCCTAGCAGTTCCCTCATCCTATAACCTCCGATCCAGGACCAGCACCTTACTTGCAATGCCACAATACAAAAAGAACGTGGCTCAATCCTCATTTTCCTACAGAGCGCCGCAGTTATGGAATAATCTCCCAGACATCAAATCTTCGCCCAGTCTTAGGTCACTCAAAGCTCCATATTAACATACCTCAATACGGAATGCACCTGTAATCAAGTAACACAGTGACTATATACAGAATGCGCCTGTAAACATGTAACAGTGACTATATACAGAATGCGCCAGTAAACATGTAACATAATGACTATTTCCTACATATTTATTTTCTGTGTAAATCTGTATTTGTATTTTGTTTTTTAATATCTTGCATGTTATTAACCCCTTAAGGACCGAGGACGTACCATGTACGTCATTGCAGCGGGTCTCTCTTAGACCCGCTGACGTACATGGTACGTCCTGCCGTTTTTTGAGCGCTGGAAGCGATCGGATCGCTTCCAGCAGCTCAAACGCCATTGCAGGCTGCCTGGGAGTCCAGGCAGCCGTGCAATGGCGTTTAGAAGTGCCGGGGCACCATGTGATCGCTCCCCGGGAGCGATCAACATCCGGTTACACCGGAGAGGTGCCCGGCACTTCTAGAGAGCGCTGGAAGCGATCGGTATCGCTTCCAGCTGCTCTGAGTATATTACAAGGATGCCTCGACATCGAGGCATCCTTGCAATATGCTTACCTGCCGCCGGTCCGTCCGTGATCGCTCCCCCGAGCGATCACTTCCGGTAGCGGCAGGAAGTACTGAGTGCCACGAGGTATCGTGGCACTCAGTACAAAAACGATCACATCAGTGATCAGGTGCTCTGCTGGGTGCCTCGAGGGATCAAGGCACCCAGCAGAGTAAAAAAAAGTGTAAAAAAAAGTGAAAAAAAAGTGAAAAAAAAAGTAAAATAAAAATAAAAATAAATAAAAAAACTGACGGTTAGGGGTAGGGTTAGGGTTAGGTTAGGGTTAGGGTAGGTTAGGGGTAGGGTTAGGGTTAGGGGTAGGGTTAGGTTAGGGTTAGGGGTAGGGTTAGGGGTAGGGTTAGGGGTAGGGTTAGGGGTAGGGTTAGGGTTAGGGTTAGGGGTAGGGTAGGGTTAGGGTTAGGGGTAGGGTTAGGGTTAGGGTTAGGGTTAGGGGTAGGGTTAGGGGTAGGGTTAGGGGTAGGGGTAGGGTTAGGGTTAGGGGTAGGGTAGGGTTAGGGTTAGGGCTAGGGTTAGGGTTCTAAGGGCAGGGTCATCTTGGGCTGAGTGGGATGTTCCTAGCCTGCCTCATCAGAGAGGCAGGCTAGCAACATCCAATCAGAAGTTAGAAAAAATCAAAATAAAATTTCTAATTTGTCAGGTCAGGTCAATATTTTGTAAATATTGGCTCTGACCTCTGTGATTCTCCCTCCCTCTCCTCACTTGTGTTTTGGTGAGCGAGAGAGAGAGATCAGATTTGACAGGTTAGAGATTTTAGTGAGATTAGAAAAATTGAGTCAGATTTAGAGAGATTTTAGGGAGATTTAGAAGAATTGAGGCAGGTTTAGAGGGATTTAGAGAGATTTAGGTGTTTATTTGTATTTTCTTGTGAAACCCAACGGTTCTTCTAAGAACCAACAATCCGCTTATATATATATAATAATTATAAAATTTTATAATCTATTATATATAATGTCTGAGAGGGTGTACAGCGCCGAGGAGGCATATGCCATCCTGGCGTCAGAATCTGAGGCATCTGCGTCAGACTCAGACCCTCATTTCGACCCCGCTAACTGCTCAGAGACGTCGCTAGATACATTATCTACGCTGGCTGATGTATCTAGTGATGTTTCTGATGCAGATCCTGGGTCACCACCTGCCAGCAGGAGACGCACAGCTCCAGCTGAGGAGTGGGTAGTGCCTCATCGCCAGAGGCCAGATATCCCTCCTTTCACGGCAAATCCTGGCATCAATATTGATGTTGCAGGATTTACCGCCACACAGTTTTTGCAGGTGTTTATGGGGGATGATTTGTTGGGCCACATCGTGGCCCAATCAAATCTGTATGCCCATCAGCATTGTGCTGCGAAGCCAGACTCCTACTTGGCAAGGCAGCAATGGACCCCGCTAGATGTGCCAGAATTTCTGAAATTCTGGGCACTTACTATGCTGAGGGCATCATAAAGAAGCCCTCAATTCGCTCCTACTGGAGCAGTAGCCCCATCTGCTCTACCCCCATTTACCCCCAATCAATGTCACGTAGAAGGTATGAAAACATTTTGCGTTTCATGCACTTCAGTGACAACAGCCTGTGCCCCCCTAGAGAGCATCCCCAGTTTGACAGGCACCAGACTTTTACATTTTATTCGTACATTTTTATGTTCTACAATTGGTGCTGTATTTTGCCAAAATCTTTGCACACCTATGCATGGGGGGCATGGTGTACTCAGGAGATCTTGCAGAAAACAACCTGGAGAGTTTTCATGCAGTAACAAACAACAGTGTCTCCTAAATCACAGTCCAAATCTAATGTGGGCGTAAAAATCTGAAAATTGAAAAATTACCGCCACACACCTTCTCAAATGTTTTGGGCTAAAACCGTTGCATCCATGGCATCAAAGCACTCCATATGCAATACCTTGGGGTGTCAACATAACAAATATAAACAATTTTCTGGCAATAATTCAAACTGGGGTATGCGGTAGACCCAAAACCAAAGATAGGCCTAGCTGAAGAAATAATCTCAATTTCAACTCCAATGACAAAGTCATAAAAATTGTATTTGAACCTTCCCAAAATCCTGGCAAACCTATGCATGGGCATGGGTGTACTCAGGAGATCTTGCAGAAAACACCTGGAGAGTTTTCATGCAGTAACAAACAACAGTGTCTCCTAAATCACAGTCCAAAACTACTGTGGGCGTAAAAATCTGAAAATTGAAAAATTACCGCCACACACCTTCTCAAATGTTTTGGGCTAAAACCGTTGCATCCATGGCATCAAAGCACTCCATATGCAATACCTTAGGTGTCAACATAACAAATATAAACAATTTTCTGGCAATAATTCAAACTGGGGTATGCGGTAGACCCAAAACCAAAGATAGGCCTAGCTGAAGAAATAATCTCAATTTCAACTCCAATGACAAAGTCATAAAAATTGTATTTGAACCTTCCCAAAATCCTGGCAAACCTATGCATGGGGGGCATGGGTGTACTCAGGAGACCTTGCAGAAAACAACCTGGAGAGTTTTCATGCAGTAACAAACAACAGTGTCTCCTAAATCACAGTCCAAAACTGATGTGGGTGTGAAAATGAAAAAATGACCACCAAACTGTATCCAATTTGTTTGGAGCAAACGGATGCATCCATAGCATAAAAACACTCCATTTACAATACTTTGGGGTGTTAGCTTACCAAATATATGCACGTTCAATAAAACTGGGGTATGTAAAAAGGCCCCTAAAAAGAAGATCAGCAAAGAAGATACTGTATGTCAAATTAGAAAATTGACAAGCACATGTCAAAGATTGGCGTAGCACCCCAAAAACAACAGAACAAATCTATATATGGGTGGTATCAATTTACTCAGAAGATGTTGCTGAACATATTTTGGGGTGTTTTTTGGCAGTAACCCATAACTGGATTTGACAATTCATGCCTAAAGTACAATGTGTGTGAAAAAATAACCCAAAAAGTGACTACCTGAAAGTTTGACATAGAGCTAGTGCATGGAAAGTGTTAAAATACAACTCTTTGAAGCACCCTAGGGTGTGCCCTTTCTAAAAATATATGGTTTGATGGGGGTTAATTACTTGGCCGGCTTCAAAAATGTCCCAAATAGGACATGGGTGCATGATGACGAAATGTGAAAATTCCAAGTTGGAAAACTGAAATGCGCACCCCCCAAATAAGGCCTATTAGCCCCAAATGACCCGACATACCTATACATGGGTGGTATCAATTTACTCAGAAGATGTTGATGAACATATTTTGGGGTGTTTTTTGGCAGTAACCCATAACTGGATTTGACAATTCATGCCTAAAGTACAATGTGTGTGAAAAAATAACCAAAAAGTGACTACCTGAAAGTTTGACATAGAGCTAGTGCATGGAAAGTGTTAAAATACAACTCTTTGAAGCACCCTAGGGTGTGCCCTTTCTAAAAATATATGGTTTGATGGGGGTAATTACTTGGCCGGCTTCAAAAATGTCCCAAATAGGACATGGGTGCATGATGACGAAATGTGAAAATTCCAAGTTGGAAAACTGAAATGCGCACCCCCCAAATAAGGCCTATTAGCCCCCAAATGACCCGACATACCTATACATGGGTGGTATCAATTTACTCAGAAGATGTTGCTGAACATATTTTGGGGTGTTTTTTGGCAGTAACCCATAACTGGATTTGACAATTCATGCCTAAAGTACAATGTGTGTGAAAAAATAACACAAAAAGTGACTACCTGAAAGTTTGACATAGAGCTAGTGCATGGAAAGTGTTAAAATACAACTCTTTGAAGCACCCTAGGGTGTGCCCTTTCTAAAAATATATGGTTTGATGGGGGTAAATTACTTTGGCCGGCTTCAAAAATGTCCCAAATAGGACATGGGTGCATGATGACGAAATGTGAAAATTCCAAGTTGGAAAACTGAAATGCGCACCCCCCAAATAAGGCCTATTAGCCCCCAAATGACCCGACATACCTATACATGGGTGGTATCAATTTACTCAGAAGATGTTGCTGAACATATTTTGGGGTGTTTTTTGGCAGTAACCCATAACTGGATTTGACAATTCATGCCTAAAGTACAATGTGTGTGAAAAAATAACCCAAAAAGTGACTACCTGAAAGTTTGACATAGAGCTAGTGCATGGAAAGTGTTAAAATACAACTCTTTGAAGCACCCTAGGGTGTGCCCTTTCTAAAAATATATGGTTTGATGGGGGTAAATTACTTTGGCCGGCTTCAAAAATGTCCCAAATAGGACATGGGTGCATGATGACAAAATGTGAAAATTCCAAGTTGGAAAACTGAAATGCGCACCCCCCAAATAAGGCCTATTAGCCCCCAAATGACCCGACATACCTATACATGGGTGGTATCAATTTACTCAGAAGATGTTGCTGAACATATTTTGGGGTGTTTTTTGGCAGTAACCCATAACTGGATTTGACAATTCATGCCTAAAGTACAATGTGTGTGAAAAAATAACACAAAAAGTGACTACCTGAAAGTTTGACATAGAGCTAGTGCATGGAAAGTGTTAAAATACAACTCTTTGAAGCACCCTAGGGTGTGCCCTTTCTAAAAATATATGGTTTGATGGGGGTAAATTACTTTGGCCGGCTTCAAAAATGTCCCAAATAGGACATGGGTGCATGATGACGAAATGTGAAAATTCCAAGTTGGAAAACTGAAATGCGCACCCCCCAAATAAGGCCTTTTAGCCCCCAAATGACCCGACATACCTATACTTGGGTGGTATCAATTTACTCAGAAGATGTTGCTGAACATATTTTGGGGTGCTTTTTGGCAGTAAACCTTAAAGTTCACAGTACATGTATTCTTAAATTGCGTTCAAAAAAAAAAAAAATCACCAAATTTTTTTTTTTCTCAAACTTTGGCATAGATTGTGGTAAAATGGTTTGCATGGAAAGAGTCAAAATACCCCAAGTTTAATACCTTGATTTGTGTACTTTAAAAAAAATATGTATATGTGGAGGGTTATTCAGGAATTAGTGACAGATATCAGTGTTACAATGTCGCTATCACTAGTTTTGAAAATAAACTCTTTGAAAATGGCAAAGTGCTACTTGCACTTATTGTTGCATAAAATAAGGAAAAAAGCGAGGAATATGTAAACATTGGGTATTGCTAAACTCAGTACTAAATTTAGAAACTACTAACGGATTAATTTTTTTTGACAGTTGTTGATACATAAGAAATTTTGGGGGTCAAAGTTCGAAAAAGTGGTTTTTTTCAATTTTTGTGTCATATTTCACAATATTTTTTATAGTAAATTATATGAAATGATGAAAAAAATGGTATCTTTATAAAGTCCATTTAGTGACGAGAAAAACAGTGTAAAATATGTGTGGTTACATAAACGAGTAAGAGGAAAATTTGACGTAAACACTAAGAGCGCAGAAACGTAAAAACAGCAGCGGTCACGAACGGACGGATTCGTGTAAAACCGCCCGGTCACTAAGGGGTTAATTTGTATTTCTGTAATGACTGTAACATTTCAATGTTCTGGAACCCAGGACATACTTGAAAACGAGAGAAATCTCATTGTATCCTTCCTGGTAAAATACTTTATAAATAAATAAATGATAACACCACATGTGAGAGCAAAGGTGCTGCTCAGAGCATTTTTACAAAATCTGGCTATTTTACTAAATTTTACAGTAATTATGGTGGAGGAGACAGACGTAGAAAAAAGCAGCCTCCAACAGAAAATGCGGAGAAGTTTGTTATGGAATACCTCGCCAAGACTCCTTTGGAACCCGATACAGACACTTTAAATTTTGGAATGACAGGTAGCACAGGAGCTCCTTTCTTGTCCACCAACCACTGTCCAAAGTGAGCAGAATTGTCACGGTTCCCAGATCCCACCACGCAGTTCTTAACACCCAACACTCCACAGAGCCCAAAAGCTACCAACAGAGTACCGTAGAAGATCCCTAACTGTCTGGTCCTTAGAATTGGCCAGGTAAACTAGCTAGACAGAAAGGGTTAAGCAAAAGACAATGTAATACAAAACCGGGTTAGCAACACGGGGGGGGGGGGTAGTCAGACGAAGCCAGAATCAGGAATACAGAGTACAGAATAGTCAAATGGAATAGCCGGGTCGATATCAGTGCAGTAGCGTAGTACAAGAAAATAGAAAATAGTCTAGGGCAACAGAAGGCAGAATAGTCAGAAAACAAGCAGAGGTCAATAACAGGTTAAATCACAATAGAATTCAGGTTCAAGGAGCTCAGGTATGGATAACCATGATCTGGCACTGCTGAGAATTAACTGATGGTTTTTAAAGACCTTCACCAGACCGCGCCCCCCACTCAAGCCGTGCCTCATGCAGCCACCTCCCTGCCTGTCTCTATTTAAACCGGGCGTTGGTCAGCGAGCAGCATCAGACATGCTGCCCTCAAGCACACAGGTAAGGCTGGAAGCCCCCAACATTACAAGAATTTCTCCATTACAGGGAATATTCTGTGCCCTCAGCGCTCCAATTATCTCCCCATCTCCTAGAGCAAATGACAATTCTGAAAATGAACTTGCCAAAGCTGAGATACCCGGCCCTAAGTTTTGATTCCATCTAAAAATTCAAGCACACAAGTTTAAAGTTAGTTCATTAAACCCCTGTTTTTTTATAGATCGATTTTTCGAAGTTTTTGTTGAAGAGTAGACCCACTCCAGAAACTCTCTGAAGAATTGTGAAAGAAGAAGAACCCGACCACTCAACTTATGAAATACTTGAAACCTTCACCTTTAGACACCCATGTGAGTGGCTCAATATATTTACCTTATTCTGAATAGGGATGGGCCGAACACCCCCGTGTTCAGTTCACATTCTAACTCGAACAATTTAAAAAGTTCAAATTCAAACACGAACGCGAACACGATTCAAACTCAATGCAAGTCAATGGGACTCGAACGTTCGATTTTTAGAGTGCCCTCCAAGAATGCATATATGCAAGATATTGGCCATAAAAGGTGTATGGGGGTCCGGGTAGTGCCCTGGGGGACAGGAAACAAGGTCAAAAAGTAAAAAAAAAAATTTTTTAAAGGAACAGTGATTTTTCCATGACATAAAGGTTAAGAATAAAAATGAAAAATTCCTTCAAATATCGTGCCTAGGAGGTCCCCATAACCTGCCCGTGAAGTGGCGGATTTGTCGGATGTATAGAAATATTTTAAAATAAAAATGACATTTCAAATGACGGTAAATGGTTTTCCTTTAATCCATTCATAAACAACTGCTTGGGGCAGCAGCATGTATGAAAAGAGGAGACGTTTTAGTACACGCAAAACAAGTTTAGTGATTTTTTTTGCTAAAGTATGATGAAACTTATGCAGGCTTTGGATGAAAGTAACAACAGGTGCATTAAAATTGGACCTTTGGAGCCAGCTAGTGTCTTCACACCATAACCCCTCTGAGGTATTGTGGAAGAGTGCAGTGGTGGTGGACCCTTCGGTCAAATATTATAATGATATGAATCTGGTTCACGCATCAGTGGCAGTGCACCCAAACATTGGGCTTTTGCTGCCAGCTAGTGACTTCACAACGTAACCCCTCTGAGGTATTGTGGAAGAGTGCAGTGGTGGAGGTTTTGGGAATGCAGAAGAGATCCTCAATCTATTCAGCTACATCAACATCAGCGGAGTGATAGCTGCTGATCCAGGACTGATTCATTTTTATAAATGTCAGCCGGTCTACAGAGTCGGTGGACAGATGCACTCTTTTGTCTGTGACAAAACCTCCAGCGGCACTGAACGCCCTTTCAGAAAGCAAGCTGGATGAAGGGTAACCTAGTAGCTGCATAGCATATTGGCTAAATTCGGGCAAGTGATCCAATCTCAACACCCAGTAAGCCAGTGGATCATCTGCTGGAAAGGTATCCAGGTCTGCCTTTGCCGCTAGGTAGTCCTGCACCATATGGTGAAGATGCTGGCAATGGGTGCCTACATTTGATGTCCCTGGGCGTCGTGGACTAAAAAAATTGCAAAAGGCATCAGTCAAGCGACCCCCTTCATCGCTCTTCCTCTGATAAACTGCAGCCTCAGAAGCACCTGCGTCATCACTTGGTAACCTACCAGTGCCTGGAAAGGTGTTAAACAAGTGTCGCTTTAGAGTGTCCTCAAATTGTTTCATCCTGTCCTCCCTCTGTGAGGACAGGATGAGCTCTGCAACCTTACCCTTGTATCATGGATAAAGAAGGGTTGCCAACCAGTAATGATCCCTCTCCTTGATAGCACGAATCCTGGGGTCCTTTAGCAGGCTTTGCAGGATAAAGGAGCCCATGCAGCATAGGTTGGAGGTGGCACTAGCTTCCGAGTGTTCCTGGTCACTGAGGATGACCGTATCGTGCACTACCTCCTCCCAGCAGAATCCACTACCTTGCATCCTACAGAAGCCTCAAAACCTTCTGCCATGCATCCTGCAGAATCCGCTACCTTGCATACTACAGGAGTCTCAGAACCTGCTGCCCTGCATCCCGCAGAATCTGCTACCTTGCATACCACAGAAGTCTCAGAACCTGCTGCCCTGCATCCCGCAGAATCCACTACCTTGCATCCTACAGGAGTCTCAGAACCTGCTGCCGTGCATCCCGCAGAATCCACTACCTTGCATACTACAGGAGTCTCAGAACCTGCTGCCGTGCATCCTGCAGAATCCACTACCTTGCATACTACAGAAGCCTCAGAACCTGCTGCCCTGCATCCCGCAGAATCCGCTACCTTGCATCCTACAGAATCCTCAGAACCTGCTGCCCTGCATCCCGCAGAACCCGCTGCCCTTTGTACTACAGAATCCTTAGAACCTGCTACCCTGCATTTCCTGAACCCTCTGCATTTCCAGTACCCTTTACAGACCCAGGAACCTCTGCCTGCAAAAATCACTCTGCCTTTATATATTTCTCTTTTGTCGTAGTTTAGTATAGTTTAGTATTGTCTTATATTGCCTTCAGTTAAAGTTGTTACTGTTATTGTTTATTCAGTGTGTTCCCTTCCCTTCTATATTCATCTATTGCTTTTATGTTCTATGAATTCCTAAATAAACCCTCTTTTGTTTATACATTGTGATAAAGTACACAGTATGGTCTGTGACGGGGTGTATATTCCCTCTAAACTGAATAGGGAGGGATATGATATTTAGCTCCAGGGGGAGCATTTGTACTATATATGGAAGCCCAAGAGGTTCTTTTACTCTCCACACACTGTTCAGCTGGAAGTAATTTAGCAGTAGTGAAAAGAAATCACTGCCTGCTTTTTCACTCTGAGGGAGGTGCCCGTGGTGGAGAGGAGCAAAGGGTTTTGGTTCCTGGCTGAAGCTTGATTGCTAACATAACAGTTCTAAGATTGGTGAAACCTATGTTTCTTTAGTTTAGAAAAGAAGCCCTGATAGTAAGGGACCTTTAAGTGAGTCAGCGCTCAAAGGAGCTAGAGTTTGTTTTTAGGGATGTGTTTGTTTTTTTTTTGAATGCTGACACTTCTGTCTGCTAAACAGCAGTTAATTCAATAAAGGACTTGTTTATGAAATCCCAAGAGGACCGTGCTTTCTTAAGGATATAACACCCAAGGCGGGTACAAGGATTACAACATCAACAAACTCTCAGCAGAGATCATTGCACATTGGGCTCAAGTCTACC